>CM053269.1:46448350-46669395 GCA_028583415.1 Protea cynaroides | reverse complement strand
TTTTCTTCGTCCTGTCCAGAATTGGAGAGCAATGATGAGTTGAGAGTCTAGAGGCAATTAGAGGGAGCCCAAGGTAGGTGACAGGGAATCTGCCCACAATGCTTTTCAAGATCTCACGAAAAAGGTCTTCAATGCCAGCAAGGAAAATGACAGATTTTTCCTTATTATAGTCAATCCCGAGGAGGAGAAGGCATTAAGCACATTTGAGATGGATATGATGGATTCACATTGTCTTTAGAAAAAATCATGATGTAGTCTGCAAAAGCCAAATGACTCGACTTGATGGCCTTACACTTGGTAAAGAAATCAATAAAATCTTGGTTGGCTCTATGACGGATGGCAGTAGAAAGGCCTTTCAAGGCAATCGTGAACTACAAGGGGGGAAGAGGGCATCCCTAATGCTATCTAGTGAATGCAGTGCAATGCCAAATCATGCATTTTACCAAGATTTGATTTAATTTTTTTATTTACAGTTTAAAAAAAATTCAAATAATTATTTATTAAACTGAATATTTTTCTGATTGGAAATGAGTTTATAATTACAATAAATATGAAAACTCAGGTCACATGTGTGGTGTGTAGGAAAATGACGAGCAAAGACACTAGTTGGAATTATTGTACTAAAATCGACAGGAATCGATTAATAACAAGATGCAACTTCTGTAACACTGAACATCATTGAGGTGGGGTGACGAGGCAAGAGAAACACACGATAGGAGGTTATGAAAATGTCAAAAAAGTGAACAAAATGTCCTGTTGAGTTGAGCAGGGCAATGGAAAAGCACTTAAAGGAAGGAAAAGTGAAAGGAAAGAAGAA
Source organism: Protea cynaroides (assembly GCA_028583415.1). NCBI lineage: Eukaryota > Viridiplantae > Streptophyta > Magnoliopsida > Proteales > Proteaceae > Protea > Protea cynaroides. The sequence continues at coordinate 46,668,578 of CM053269.1, read as the reverse complement.
TGTCAGTGATATAGCTTTACAGGGCTGTGGACCCCACCTTCTATATAGCCTATTAGTTTCTTTATGTGGCTTTTCTCTATTGGTAGTAAGTAGTGGATTTGTTTCCACTATAGTTGTTTATTTGTTTCCTTGTTGGTTAGGGTTTATTTCCTAAGTTATCTAGATTTACTTTCCTAATTAGTTTATAATTGTAATTAGGAAAGTTTCCTAAATACCATTGTTACTATCTCTTCATTATCAATATAAATAAAGTAGTGTAGGAGGAAGATAATACAGTTGATTCTTCTCTCTTCTACCGTTCTTCTCTCTCTCTCTCTCTCGGCTCTAGTGTTACTGGTTTTTTCTTTTATTGTAAACTGTTTCATGGTATTAGAGCAATAGTTGATCTCTCCTTGGGATTCTACAACCGCTGGTTTGAGAGTTGTATCTGAATTTCTAGTTTGTGGTGAAACCTAGTTCATATAAGAAAAAGAACTACAGTTCCAATGAAGATAATTAATATGTGTAAAGATCATACCTGAAGATTTATTTGATGTTGATTACGGCTGTTTCTACTATTGTGATCTGGTACTACTGTCTTCTACTAATTCTATCGATCAACTTTACTACTACTACTACTATTGTTGCTTGGTTGCTTATTACAAAATATTGACCTATGCTACTGCTGCTACCTAGCCATAACCAAAACTCGGGGGGGATTTCGAGATCTCAAATTTTTCAAAGACTCGAGGGGCTCGGGGGGAAACTCACCTCCAGGTGTCTCGAATCTCGACGTCTCGAGCTGGTCTCAATCATTCTCAACATTTTGACCAGCTACTACCTTCTAGTCCATAATCCAGAAATATGATTGTAGGTCGACTTGACTAATTTGGGTTTTCTAGATCTCAAATTTTGATCTTCTATTAGTGTAACATTATGTAGAATAACCAATATTACCCTAGGTTTACAATTGAACTTCAGACCGACATTGCCAAACATGGGTGTAAACCCAAACAACTACCATGTGTGATTATTTATACAGTTTTATGATTTAAATATGTTTATATATGCTAAAATAGGGTTTCCTTGGAGTATCAAGCCTTAAAATGGTCATTTTAGGGTCGAAACACACATTTTAAGCCTTCGCGGCTTTTGTGCAGTGTCTCGTTGAGATCTCAGAGATTTCGACCGAGATCTAGGAGATCTTGGTTTCTTAAAGGGTTGAGACACCCTCAAGACTCAAGATTTTGAACCATGCTACCTGGTTCACAGTGACCTATACTATGCTACTACTATTATTTGGTTCACAATGACCTATACTATGCTGCCTGCTACTACTACTGCTAATACTGCTACTACTACTACTATATTTTTTCAAACTGAAGCTCTTACATTCCCCCATGCTCCAGCTTGAGGGGGGGTGTTAGCGTTAGCAATGTGGGATCCACTCTAGATTTGATATTAATTATTTTAGGATGTTTTCTATTTGATGTAATAGTGGATCTATTTCCATGACAGTCTTATCTTTGCTTCCTAAGTTGGTAAGGTCTCATTTCTTAGTTGGGTTATGTAATTAGGAAAGTTTCCTAAATATCATTGTTACTATCTCTTCATTATTAATATAAATAAAGGAGTGTAAGAGGAAGACAATACAGTTGATTCTTCTCTCTTCTACCATTCTTCTATTTCTCTCTCTCTTACGGCTCCAGTGTGACTGGTTTTTTCTTTTATTGTAAACTGTTACAAAGAAGAAGGAAGATGATGAAAGATACATACATAATCTTATGGATCCAGACGAGGCAAGATATTTTGATGATTTTGAGGGGTCAAATATGGAAGAGGAAGATGAGTTCCGACAAACGTTGGAACCCTCAAGGCATGAGCATCGAGCACAACAGTGGGGGGAAGAGCAGTTGAGAAGGACACAATCTCAGGGTGCTAGTAGTTCCAGTATACATACATGGTCAAGCAAGGGTAAGGAACCAGCTGGTTTATGCAAATCATTAAGTGTCTTTGTTTGACTGATTTAAGGGCAAGGGCAAGAGGAAAACTGCCCGGACATTTGTGACGAGGGCCCTAAAGCCCCTTTTAAACAAGCAGCTGCCCGGACATTTGTGACGAGGGCCCTAAAGCCCCTTTTAAACAAGCAGATGCAGCAATGAATGATAAAAGAGGTTATGCATCCAAAGTCATTAAAAAAATGACAAAATGGGAAGTCCATTTCGAGATGGATCCATAGTCCTTTTGTTCTGCTCCACAAGGCCAAAGATCCGTATTTCAAGGCAATATGGTACAAGAGATACAACGTTGTGGACCAGGTGTGACGCCACCCACACCTTATCAAATTGTTGGGCCATACCTAAATGCCATTGTACATGAAGTTGATGAGTATGTGCAAGTGTTCAAACAAAAGTGGCCCCAATATGGAGTCACTATCATATCTAATGGTTGGAGTGGACCGACGTCATTGTTCATCATCAACTTTCTTGTTTACTGTGATGGGCACAATATTTTCCACAAGTCAGTCAATGCATCGAACCATGTAAAAGATACTTAATATCTCTTTAACCTAATGGATGAAGTTGTTGAGGAATTGGAGAAGATAATATGGTCCAAATTGTTACTAAAAATGCTGCAAATTATAAGAGGGCTGGATTTACACTTATGTTGAAGAGGCAGCACCTATATTGGACACCTTGTGGTGGCATGATGGACACTGCATTGATTTGATGTTTAAAGACATTGGTGACATGCCCAAGGTGGTATCAAAGGTGCTTGATGATGTAAGGAACATAACAAATTTCATTTACAACCACAATTAGGTGTTAGCGTTGATGAGGAGGCACACGAGAGGTGACTTGGTGAGGCTTGCGGCCATGAGGTTTGCCACCATTTACATTGCCTTTGAGAGCCTCATCAGCTGAAAAGCAAATCTACTCTAGATGGTTACTAGTAAAGAATGGTTATGCAGTAATTTTTCTCGGCCCGCTATAGGGAGAGACATGTAAGACCTTATGTTTTCAAAGTTTTGGGACTGGGTGGAAACTGGAAAGATTCTCCAAGGTTATGAGGCCCCTCTTCATTCTGCTTAGGCAAGTTGATGGTGATAAGGAACAATCAATGGGAAAGTTAGTGGAAGGTATGATACTTGTCAGGTAGAAAATAAATGAATTGAATCCAATGGGGAAGAAACAATTTATGAAGATTTTACAGAGCCGATGGGAAGGAATGTAGCTGCAAGACAATCATTTGGTAGGTAATCTTGTATCACTTACACTCCATCTTTTTTATTGTTATCACTTAGGATTTGAATTCTAATGTATCAATATCTTATGTTGTATAGCACATTATTTAAATCCGGACATGCAATATACTCAACCTGACTTAGGATATGAGTTGCTTTATGTGGTTGCCATTAGAACGTCATCAATAGATTAGATTCAGATACAACAAAAGCTATGTTTGCCATGGATGAGGTAACCAAAAAATGACTGATTTTCATAAATGTTATTTGCACAATCTTCAATGATTGGCTAACATATTTCACCATTTAAGCTTAAGATGTTCTGTGAGGGTACACAAGGATTTGCTGATCAGATGGCCGTCAACGGAAGAACCACATTATGCCCTGGTAAGTTGGATTATAAAACATAATATTTGTTAACCTTAATACGTTCCATAGTTTTCTTTCATTGAAAATATTTCTCTTTTTATAGCTGATTGGTATCTCAATTGTTAAACATGGAGGAAGTTATCGCAATCCGGATATCAACCCAAACAGCCTCCTAAAGTGGATGTGAAAGAAACTGGAGCACTTTTGAGTTGATACATACTAAACCATAGAATCACCTCAGCTATGCAAACTTCAGACGTTGGTCTACGCCCACTATAATATGAGATTGAAGGAAAAATATCTCAAGTTGGAATAGCAGGATGGGGCAGACGTATACCCCATTGACATCAACCACATGCTCAACAAGGAGGATCCAATTAAAGCATGGATAGAGGACACTGATAGATTGTTGGTGGTGGATGAGATGGTTGAGGATCGCTAAACTACCACAGCTGATCCTATTGTGGAGAACATCATTCGCCAATTGAATGATGACAACGAAACACAACCACCGTCATAAACAGAAGCACAAGACCCGAGCGAGAGTAGTTCTAGATTATCTGGGGGTGATGCTAGGAGGACGAGGTCAGGTGCTCAGTATGGAAGCATATTCCTGAGGATAGTGATGATGATGATGATGATGAGTGGTGGTGGTGGAAGTGGTGCTGGTTGTAATGTTGTTGGTGTTGCTGGTGTTAGTGGTGCATAAACATATGATCCGGACCATCCGGTGCAGTTCACATATGAGGAGGGTTATACTAATGCAATGCAAGATGAAGATCATGATGCTCGCTCACAACCTAGGAGTTACAGTCAGAAGAGTAAGCATGGCAACCAACCTGATGACAATGACATGATTATGAGGGAGATGGAGTCACTAAGCATGAGTTCCAATCCACGTAATGCTCCTTCACTTATACATTATGGACAGCATCCTCCTAATGCTTCTTCCGACATTGGGTCTTCAACATTTGGAAGTTCAGGGGGGAGTCAGTCTGAGGTGCAGTAGGTCTTAGCAACGAGAATGTCCACTCCAAAAGAGAATACATGATTCTACTTGTTGGGATAACCCACATCACTAGTTTGGATTTGATGATAACAAAATACTAACATCTTCAATGAGGTTAATGATTTAGTATTACATCAACCCATCATCACCCAAGTTTGAAGCATCTAAAGTATCCATCCAAGTTTGAAGTCCAAGAATCATCCAAACTTGAAGACCAAGGAAATCCAAGTTTAAAGACCAAGAATTATCCAAAATTTAAGACCACGAGATGTCCAAGTTTGAAGACCAAGATTGCCCAAGCTTGAAGACCAAGATATGTCCAAGCTTGAAGACCAAGACATGAAGAATCAAGATCGAAGATGAAGACATTGTACGTAGTCAATTAGACTATTACACTTGCACAAACATCTTTGTAATCATGCATTTCATTGCATCTTAGAGAGACCCTAGGCGGTGTTCCATGAAAATGACCTTAGATTAGTGGAAGAAGAATGGGTTAAACTGTCCAAAGAAAAAGACCTAACCAAGCTGATATGAAGCTGAAACACCATCCAGTCGCAGAAATCGGTCGACCAGTTCCTACTTCCTAGCTGTCAATACAAGCCGAGAGCCCTGTATATCGACCAGATCATAGTGGTCGATTGGACCTCTAGTGGTTGATCCTTCCAGAAACCCATCCAGCTGCTACCGAATGTTATAGCGATTGATCAGAATGATTCTGGCTATCACCTAACAGCTATATTTTGACCCTCAACGGCTATGTTTCAGTCATATAGCGGTTGATTGGAAGAGCAAAGCGGTTGATTGGAAGAGGAAAGCGGTTGACTGGTACGACTTAAAAATAGATCCATTACAGCTTATTTTAAGCAACTTTGGTCTATTCCTTGAGGTAATTTAAGACCTCTTTTATGCTGAATAGCAAACAACTATTCACCTCAATTAAGACCATATTCTTGAGCTTTAAATTGCAACAAGCAATAAAAAAGACTCCCATCTCAAGAGATCAAGCTTACTCTCAAGCTTCTATTTTGATCTCTTCAAAGCTCAAGATCAAAGCAAAAGGCTTATCTCTCTACTTCTCTCAAGCTACATCATTCAAAGAAAAGTCTACACATTGTGCAAGTCTCACAAGCATCATCATAACATCTTCATCATATGGCACAATTGCAAGGAGTAAAGTGTCACATCCCTTGCATAGGCAATATCTTAACTATCTTTTTAGTTTCTACTTATAATTACACTCAGCAACACAAGGATCCACTTGTCCTCATAAGAGTTGCATTAGCCTACCACACTTGAAAATGACAAGACAAGGATCTTCTTATCCTCAAAAGAGTATAGGTTCCTCTTGACCATGAATGAAGATTGATAAGTTCCTCTTGACCTTGAACGAAGAATTGTAAAATTCCAATTTACCAAAAACAGTTATAAGAAGGTATTCTTCCCCACCTCCTACATTAAAAAGGAGAATAGTGGATCTCAAACGTACAATTAAGGATGAGTGGACCAGCTTGGGGGATCCTAAGTGAACCACTATACATCTTGTGTTGTGGTTTGTCTAAATTGTGCCAATTTACTCGCAACACTTGTTTACAAATTGAAAAACTTTTAGTCCACCAAGGAAAGCCTATTCAACCCCCCCCCCCCAACTTCTAGGCTTACCTAACACTAGTAGGAGTGGGAAGGACATACTCGTGCCTATATGGACTAGGGCCTGTATTGCCCATATTTCAAAAATGTCTACAACATCGTATTGGTTGCACCCCTTCCAGACACTTACAACTCTGTGTTTGAATCAGCGGCGCAACTCGACATGGCATTAGTATGAATGTAACTATGTAAGAAACATTTCCCTTCTTAATGTTGCTTAATATAGTGTTTTTATGCTTTAAAATTGTCTCGCAAGTTCCCTAATCATTCTCGTACGTATCTTGCCCCGTATCCTAGCATATCCACCGTATCCACAATACGATACATCTCTTAAAATTTCCCGTTTGATACATTACCGATACGCGATACTTTATACCTAAGCTACTGGGTCAAATCAGGTTGACCTGATGATTTCAGCGAATAGAAGACACTACAAGATGTTCCACTGTTCTCTTTTACATGAGTAGCATGTAGATCAGAAGAACAGGAATCAATACTACATTTGTCATGGTGCTATGGCAAGCAAGGAAGGTAGCCAGCAGCCCAGAGGCCGAGGTGAAGTGAAGGTGCCCAAGGCTAGGCAGGCTAGGCTATATCTGTACTTATGTATGTATGTATATATGTGTATGTAAATGTATTTATTCAGAAAAAAAGCAACAAGTTTTATTAAATGAGAAAAGAAAGTGTACAACAACAACAAAGGGGCAAAGTCCCCACTTACAATAAACACAATAATACAACAAGGGCCATCAAACAAACCCAACAACAATCCTCACAAGGGCAATCATTCCCGAATAGGACCCAAGTACACTTAGCTAATGCTCCTTGCATTATCTTAGATAACGACCATAGTTGTCAAGGCGTTGCCTAAGCGCCCAGGCACCCTTTTGAGGTGACCAATCATCTAAGGCATCCCAGGTTGCCTTGTGGTTGTGTGGCCAAGGCAAGGCCTTGACAACTGTGATGAATACAGTAACAATCAGCATTAATATTTTTTATTATATGTAGATTTAAGTTTCTTTTAAGGAGGATTAAGCTCCCAAAAGTTTGAAGATCCACATTAGGTAAATGCTCATGGAAAAGAAATAAGGTAACTACTACAACAATATCTTATGCAAAACTAGTAGAAATAAATCACCTTTACTACTAATATCAATAAAAGACCCATTTAACTAGGGGGTGCTTTCAATTTATAAAACATGTAGCTGGTTACTAAAAGAAGAGTAAATAATATGGCTGTCAATGGAGTAGATTATAGGTTGCATTGATCTCAATGATTGACCACCATTCACCAAGTCCAAGTGGGTTCGGCTGGGTTTATTACATGCAAACAAGATATGCCTTCAGGTAATTTTTTTTTGGGTGAATAAGGTACAGTCTACATTGTGTGTGGTTTTTGAAAGATTGCAAGCCTTGTATATTTGCAGCATCCAGAGTACAGTTAGACAAGCTTTAGGAAAGGAATTAACAGGAAAGTATTCTCTAGGAAATACGGAATTTAGAAACTACCAATCAGCAAAATCGCCCCAAAAGAAATCATATGTTTCTCTCCCAACATCGCCGAAGAAAAATTTGTCATAGCTTGAAGTAACATTATCAATAAGATGATGAAGTTTTGAGACCTGGAATTAAGAGCATTTAAAAAAAATATTGGCTTTAAGGGGTACAGAAATTAGGACTTGGAAGGGGAAAAAACGAGCACAGTAAATAACAGGTGACTTACCACCCAACACTCTGGTAAAGGTAGTTGCAGAAGAGACTCCTCTGTATCAAACTAGAAGAAACCAGAAGTCATTTAATATGTGATAAAAAATAATTGTCTACCTTCTTTCAACAAAAACGCATCCATTGTTTTGGAAGCAGAATGAACTAAATTACCGCACAAGCACTTGAAAATCATAAAATGAAAGCTAAAGCCAGTACGGAAAAAAAATATCATTGCATGTAATGCAAAAGAGGGGGAAAATGAAAGGCCTCGCATGTTTGCAAATTCAAGAGTAGATGGCATTGGTGTATCAAAAGTTCCAACTGTATCTTTTATTTGATAATAAATCCAACACAAGTGACTATGTTTTATATGAGTGAAGCATTTTTAACGGCTTAGTTTACTGATGAAGGACTTTCCATGTTTAGATAGTCATTAAAATATGCAAGAATTCACCTTTTTCAACAGCTTAAGTTAGTGATAACTGATAAGTTACTATGTTTTATCCTATTTTGCAAAATTTCATTTTGGGAAAAAATTAATACCTTGAAATGTTGATTCCGGCCAAACCTTCACCAATATGCAGCAAACAATGTTGAAGGAGTAGCATAACAACCCCCTACAGTGTACTCCAACAGGGTTTAGAGGTCTGAAGTGGCAAAAAACTGGGCAAAAGTTGATTTTTCTTCTTTCCGCAAAGAACCAGATGAAAACCACCAAAAAAAGGTCAAGACCTCGTTGTCACGATGTATTTTATATACCTCCTTCGTGATGTATAGCCCATACGATATCAGCATGACCGATATTTAGGAAAAATGCCAAAATATTGACCGAAAATGAGCAAATTTTGTAAGTCAACTGCCCTTTCATCGGTTGATCCAAAACTGAAAATTTTTGGCAATCTTTGCCAAGATTTTGAACAATGGTTTATGTGTTAGATCTAGTTAGGGATTGTTGAGCACACTAGTATATAATTCAAATACCCCATCACAGAATGCCTTATCAAACCAAACATGGATTACCAAAAGATCAACCCCCAAAGCAGTTTAAGATCTGCTGGACAGGACGGTTGGACATGGTCAGACCATTCCTGACTGGAGGGAACCTAAAAATCAATGAAATGTTAGCAGACCATACAGTTCTGACAGTCCGATCACTCAAAAGACTGGAGAACCTTTGGACATTATTTTCCCATTTTTCCAAAATTTTAAGGTTTGGGGATTTGAACCTGAGACTTCATGCAATACTTGGACAGAATACCACTCCACCATCAACTTCTGGCATTTAAATAGTGAGAAATTATAATGTTTATATACCCAATAAATCAAATTCATTCAAAAAATGTCAAAAGATGTGGGGACGGTGACTTGAACCAGGTCACTGGTCACTCAACTTAATAAGAACACCAAAAGGTTTCAGGATGCTACCATGCCAGATGCCTTTACACTTCAGCTACGCAATTCATATATTCTAAAATAAAAAACTGTTCAGACCGTTGGACAGGACGGTTGGACCTCCAACCTTTTTGCAGCACAGTCTGATGCCTAGTCTAGTTTTAAAAACATCACCTCAAAGTTTGTAACCTTCTAGTGGAGATTTGTCAGGGAAAATTTTGAAGTGGACTAAAATTCACATGGGTCTGAACTGTTGTATGCTTGCCACCATATCCATTTATAAGCAGTAATGACCATCTACCATGCTCCACCCATATATTCTCTATTCATTTGATAAAAAATAAATTACTAACTCAATTCATGCATTCAAATAGCTTCCATATTCATATAAATCCTATAAAAATATTTTGCAGGTATGATAAAACATCATGATTGAGAACCTCCATTATATTCCACTAATGACCCATGTATCTTTGTAATACAGTTGCTGACCCTTTTCATGGTTTCCAAAAAAGGAATGGGGTCAAACCTTATAAGCCAGTATGTTTTCCCAAGCAGAGGTTTCACTTTGATGTGGCAAGTTCTGCAATATGAATTTGCCAGCATTCCAGAGTTTATTAGTGAAGGCCTTGTTTGAAGTCAGTCTTTCCGTGGACAAATTAAGGTCCTGCCAATATTATGAATAGCAGAATGAATTTTTAAATAAACTAGATAAATGCTGAAGAAACTAAAATTAATATGCAGTTTGGATGCAGCAGTTCTAAAATCTTACAAACATCACAAACCTGACCAGCTGTTCCCAAAGAAATAGTAAATCGTAATGCATCTGTGCCAAATTCCTTTATCGTATCAATAGGATCTATGACATTCCCCAAAGTTTTTGACATTTTTTGTCCCTGAAAGAATTTGGGGCATAAAAAGTTCATCATAGACATCTAGAAAATAGTATAGTGACTCTGAACTAGTGAGACAAAAAACTACGGGAATAATAGAACAATCAATAGTTTGGCATTTCATATTCACAATAAAATATTGATTGATACGAACAAACCCAAATAAACTGTTGGAAGTATAGTTCCACATCGACTATGAAGAAGTCTATAGCCCCCATATACACCTGGGAGTCCCTCCACCTACCAATTCGAACTTTTGAGATGGAAACTTAACATGGTATCGGAGCAGGTCACAGGTTAGAGTCTCCCTGAGCATAGATCGCAACTTTGGGGGCGGGGGGATTGTTGGGAGGCCTCGTATCAATGGTACAAAGAGATGTGGCCAAAGTCTCGGCCTAGATCCTGGCCAAGGTTCGAGGTGCTAGTTTCAAGGCTGGTTTCGAGCAACCACGAAACCGAGTTGTCTCGAGTTTCGACCAGGTTTCGGAAACCTGGAATTTTTCTCACGTCAACTCGAACCTTGGTTTCTAGGCGTGTAATTGTTTTTTTATATCTGATTATTTTTTTGTTATATTTTAACCTTTTTACACATATTTCCCTCATTAGTTTAAAAAAAAAAAACATCCAAAATGATGTTATATGGTGTTGACCAAAATTTGATAGTGTACGTTAAGACCTATAATTGTATCCAGAGTTAAGTAGGCAACACTTATTTATGACTAATATCATTTACTTACGATATTATTCATAATTAAGTGAACACCTCCCATTTGAATCCAATAAAAATAGTCTAAAATTCAAATTCAAAAAAATAAGAAGGCAGCTTTCCAGTTCAAAAACAAAAACTAGAATTTAGGAGTGGGGGGGACTTTTCAACTTCCAAATGTAGCCTTTTTCCCACATATAAAAATTCCATAAAACTTATTAAAAGCATCACCAAAAACCAAGGGTGCATCAAAATAATCTCTTGCATTGACGCCCAAAAAAAAATTTTCATCCAAGCCGACCTTAAACAATATTCGTGTACTTCAAACAATGTTTGACCAGAGCATAACTCCTTAAATATAATTTGGATTCAAACAATCTCGGATTTATAGAAAAGTTAGTACAATCAGCTTTCCAAAATCAGCTTTTCTACAAATCCGAGATCGTTTGAATCCGAGTTATAATGAAGAAGTTACACTCTCGTCAAACCTTGTTTGGAGTACACAAATGATGCTTAAAGTAATCTGAATGAAAATAATTTTTTGGGCATCAAAACAAGAGATTATTTTGGCACACTCTTGGTTTTTAGTGATGTTTTATCATAATACGATTTGTGAAATTTTTAGATTGTAGAAAAGCCTAGCTTTTGGAAGTTGAAAATCACCTCTAGTCCCCGTATCCAAAAATCTGATTTTTGTTATTTGATAAGTGTATAATTTTACAATTTTTATTCCCTTTACATTATGATTTTTAGGGTGTTTTATACCTTATTGAGCTTAATAGAATTTATTTTATGAGTTTGGTATATTTTATAAACCTTGTTAATTAATTAATAAAAGGTGAAAAAATCCCAGCACTCTCAATCTTAACGTTCTAAATTTCATGCAGGATTCTGACGTGGAAAAAATTCGTTTGGGCTTCCAAACGTGGTTTCAAAATCTGATCTGAAAAGCCAATCCAAATCTAAACCAGAGAAGGAAGGTTAACACACACGGAAGGTTTACTATTGGAAGGCCTCGATTGATTGTTAGAAATTTTGAAGAGAATATATACAACTATAGAATCTTACAAAATTTAGTAGATTTGGGAGTGGCAATTGGTTAATAATGGAATGACTTTCATCTAATCTAGGAAAGAGGATTTTACTTAGTTTTTATTTCCATGTAATAAGGTTGTTAAATCTAGACATACCAGTTTTAGTCCTGTATTTTGGCTATTTAAACAATGTAAAGCCTACGTAAAGAGGCATCCAAGAGTTATTGAGAAAGAAAGCGGTGGCTGAAGAACAACTCTCTTTCTTTTATTCTTGTGTTCTTGAAGAAGTCATGTGTAGCTAACTTTCTTATTTTCGGTTAGATGGAACTAAAGTCATCATTGTAAACTTATGAGAATTGTTCTTATTTATTGATTTTTAATTGCATATCTGATTTTCTTCCAATTTATGGGTAGAATGATTAATGAATGGTTTCATTAGGAGTACACTAATTGATTTATTTATCTAATCGGTTGCTAGATTAGAATTGGATTGCTATCAATTGATGATTCTATGTCAGTAGCAATGGAGATTGATGTTAATGGACAAGTTAATATTATATTCTTAGGAGAAATCAGATTAAATTGAGTAAACCGCGTCTTATGTGCGCTTAACGTTTAATTTCAATCGTCTTTCTTATTGTTAATGCTATTTCTGAATCGAATCGAAAGTCTAGTCTTGAGATTGATTTAGGAGTAAGGGTATTATTAATAACTATCTTTTAATAGACCAATTTTAAGGAAAGACTAAGGATTTTAGGCCTAGTCCTGACTTTCTTGATTGATTATTCAATTGGAGTTGATTATCCTCTATGTCGAAGAACAAGTTTAAGAAGATGGTGTAAGTATCCTTTTGACCGAAGCTTTCTCTTATTGATTTAATCTTTGATCTTCGTGTTACCTCGCTCCTTATTCTTGCATTTTAGATAATTAATTACTATTGCAAACGTACAAACCCCTCCTCCCCCCCCCCCTTACGTACGATAGCCAGTGAAGTTTTGCTAATAAGATCAATCAAAATCTTCTTTAGTACAACAACTGATCATTTTCTAAGTCTTGTTTCATTTTCATTTGTTTTTCCCTCTTTAGGTTAATCAAACATTTTAATCTTAATCATACAGTCCTTATGGGTTTGACCCTTACTTGCTACTATCTACGTTTCAAAGTAAAGTAATTTAATTTGAGCACTTGACACGCATCATTATTGAATAGGAGTGTTGATATTTTTATTAGATTCAAATGGGGGATGTTTGCTTATTTATGAATAATATTTAAAATTAATAAAAATATTTACTTAAATGATATTAATTATATATATGTACTGCCTAATAAGTATTGTTCTTGTGTACTATTCTTGACTTTAGACTCGAATTTATTTGGATTCGAAACTTGGTCGAGTTTGGGTCAAAAAGTGGTCGAAACCAGGTTTCCTAGTCGAATTGGACTAAAACCTGGTACTTTTAAGAACCGGGTCTTGGTTTCCAGTCTTTCGACCAGGATCGAAACCGAGTTGTGCCAATGGAAACCACTGGTTTTGATTGACACCTCGAACCATAATTCCGGCTTGACCGTGTGGCAATAAGGAAATAAATTTTCACTAACAGCTATAGCTTTTAATGCAACGGTAAGTGCTTTATCCGACAATTGGTATTAAAGCGAGTTTTCATCGTCTCTAGTTTCCGCCTGTCTATAGTACATACTGCCACACGTGTGGAGGAGTGTTGAAAGTTTAATCCCACATCGATTACGAAAAAGTCTACAACCCCCTTATACACCTGGGAGTCCCTCCGTCTACCAATTTGAACCTTTTGGATGGAAACAAAACATGAAGGTTAAATGTTGTCCACTTGCAAGTAACAGAATGAAAGCTTCCAATAACCAAAACGGAATTACACCCAACAAAAAAAATCTGAAACTGCACATCCATTGCCAAAAGGGATGTCTAATAAAATACTCTCCTAAAAAAAATCTCCACTCTTCCTGAAACAATCCCTAATCTCTGCACAGTGTGAAACTCTTATTGGGGGCCCTAAGTGTAGCTGTACACAACTAGGCAGAAGCACAACATAGAACCTCAAAAGACTATCAAACAGGAACTACTACTCTCATAAAGAAAGGTTACAAACATTAATCCTAATAATATAATTCCAAAACCTAACAGTAATCCAAACCTAATTGGGAAATGACCAAAACTCATGAGAGAAAGAGGGAGTTGGTTATGAACGACACTAAATGTGTCCTAAGATTTGAGCCGCAACATAATAATTATGATGAATGTAATACATTCAGAATTTTTTTTCTTTTTTCTGGTGAATAAAGAACTGTATTTACAAAAAGAGAATACAAGATTGGGGCTTGCTGGACACCCTGAAAACAAAGCCCAAAGGGATTACTGCAATGCTCTATTTTTTTTTTTTTTTAATTTAATTATCTGTCTTTGGTGAATATCTTTTGTTTGTGAATCCATAATAAGGGTTTGGCAAGGTTTTTTTGGGAGTCGGCTACCGACCTGACACACCAACCCTCCTCCTTTATCCAGGTTTAGGATCGACAATATAATACTCTATACATTCTTAGGCTCTTTCAAACTTCTATTGGAACCTCATATGGGCTTGGTGGTTTGCCTACATTCATCATCTTTAAAGCCTCTTTTACTTTTGTCACCATAATTTACATTACCCACCATGACACCACAAGTCATAGATATATAAACAAAACTAAACTGACAGAAGTAAAAGAACCTTTAAAGATGATGAATGTAGGCAAAGCACCAGGCCTAGACAATGTCCCAAAAGAAGTTTGGAAGAGCCTCAGAACGTCTTGAGTATTTTGGCTAACTAAGTTGTTCAATAAAATTATGAGCACAAAGAAAATGCTAGATGAACGGAAGAGAAGCATTGTGGTTCCGATTTATAAAAACAAATGTGACATCAGAGTTACAATAACTATAGAGGCATAAAACTAATGAGTCATACCATGAAGCTATGGGGAGAGTTATTGAAACTCGCATGAGACAAGAAACTACTATTACAGAGAACCAGTTTGGTTTGATGCCATGTAGATCCACGATCAAGGTTTAAAATCTCAAGTCTCGAGGGTGTCTCGACCCTTTAAGAAACCAAAATCTCAGTGAGACACTGTAAAAAAGCCACGAGGGCTTAAAAAGCATGTCTCGGGGCTCAAATGGTCATTTTAAGACCTCATACTTCAAGAAATCACTCTTTTAACATACATAATCACATTTAAACAATAAAATTGAAAAAAAAATCACATGGTGGTTGTTTGGGTTTACACCCATGTTTGGCAGTGTCATCTAAAGTTCAGACGTAAACCTAAGGTAATATTGGCTATTTTACATAATGTTACACTAGTTAAAGATCAAAAAGGACCAAATGAGTCATAAAGTTATTTTTTATGAAAAGAATAAACATAATAGCACTTAATTAGTTAATTGTCATAGTAAAAAAAAAACTCAAAGTAGTCAAGTAGAACATACAATCATAATTCATACATTATGTCGAGACCAGTCAAGAATTGGTCAAGAATCTTGAGATCTGGTCTCGTATGAGATCTCGTCTCAACCTGTTCGAGAACTTCAAGATTCTCGAGATCTCAGCGAACCAATGCATTAGAGGCCTGACTGGGCGCCCGATTTTCCAAGGCATCACAAGGGCGCAGGGCACCCAGGAGACGCCTTGACAACTATGACATGCATAACTTAGATCTTGTTTCAAGTATAACATCGAACAGAGCTGATCCTATTTAGTTGGGATAAGACTTTGTTGTTGTTGTTGTTGTTGTTGTTGCAATTGTCTGTTTTGAGTATAGTGAAATTGGGTGACATTTAGCTATTAGGTGCTGTTGAGCACACCTTGGTGTTGTTTAAATAATTTTTTATCTATTATTATGATTGTCACCTTGTAGAAATAATAAATTTTTAGAATAAATTTCAGCTACCCCCATAATAGTTTCGAAACATCACCTACCACCCATACTTTTCAAAAAACATCAACTACCACCCAAACATTTACCACCATTAATCAAATAGGTCCATTCCGTTAAACCAATCCCGTTAGTTGCTGATGTCATCAAAAAAGAATTTTAATTGGACTATAATACCCTAACAGATAAGTTGAAAGACTTTTTTACCCTCACTCACTTAACTGACCCTCTTAGCAAAATAAAAAAAATAAAAAAAAAAAGAAAATGAAAACTAACCCTAAACCCCTGAATGATAAGCCCGACTTCAACGGAAGAAATCAGAGGAAACTTCCTTCGATAGTCTCCATCGACGACGACGCAATGGTCTTCTTCCCCATCACCTACGAGCTCGAGCCGTGTTTGAAGGTATCCTCTACTCTCAATCTCTCGGCTTCTCTCCATCGGTGGTTTTCCCCCAACATAATTTCAGGTAATAGAAACCCTAAGAAAAATGTGTGAAACCCTTCTTCTTCTTAAGACTCCCGAGAACGACAACCCGCGAGCCATCTTTGGAGGGGTTTTTCCTCAATATAAATGCTGGTCAGAGATTGATAACTCCCAATTTACCATTTCATTATTAAATCTCTGAAAAGTTAGAACTTCACATATAATATTCACTCGACAGTCGCACTGAAATGGAAAGGTCCCTGGTCGTGTGGGTCAGTTGTGTCCGACAGAGTCGTTTGTCCACCATTAGGGTATGTAATTTCAAAGAAATTTTTTTTAATTTGGATTGTTAATTTGATCTGCGTTTTTTTTGGATTCTTAATTTATCTTTTTGGATTCACCACTGTAGGTTGTCCTATTCTAGTTCTTTGCATTTGTATTTTGGGACTATGGGAGAACAACGAAGGAGAAGAAAGAGGGGAGAACGATGAGGAAGGGAGAGAGGAAAGGAAGAGAGGGGATTAAGGGGATAACTTAACTTACCTATTAACCGGTGGCCGGAGAAGATTCAGCAGCTATTGCAACACAATCGGACTTCAGCTATGGCAATCGTAGGTTTCTCTTCGAAGAGGAGAGCAGGAGCAGTTCGTAGTAGAGGAGGAGAGTCCAACCCTAAGAGGATTGGGCTGTTTATAAAACCGAAATGACCAGGGTTATTTTAGTAATTTTGTTAGTTTTTAAAAAATTTCAATTAAAAACATAAAGGCTAAAACGGTCTATCACTCATTTCCGTCACCTCCGTCAGTTACTTGGGTGTAATTGATGTTTTTTGAAAAGTATGGGTGGTAGGTGATGTTTCGAAATTATTATGGGGGGTAGCTGAAATTTATTCTAAATTTTTATTACAAAGATTACCAAAATCATAGGCAGCATGTGATTACCAAAATCATGGGCAGCATGTGGACCCACTTTTGAGTGTTTTTACTTATTAAAATAATAAATTAAATAAGAGGGAAGAACTAAAATCGTAGACAGCATGGTGGGGTCCACATTGAATGGATTTTAATTAATCTATCCTTAAGGATATGATTGGTGAGTTTGAGATGTATTAGGAGTCCACTTCACCTTGTATTTTTGTAATTGTTAACAAGATAGGAAAGGGAGACAAAAAGTGAGCCATGGTAGGAATAATAGTCCTACAAGCAATAGAAGAGAAGAAGAAAGTTAAAATAGGATTAAAGGGAAGGGGGCCCCACACCCTCCTTGCATGGAGACTTAGAGAAAGTAACAAAAAAGGAGGTTCGACTATATGAGAAAAGAAAAGAGAGGAGAGAAAGAAATTGGAGACCAAGTAGGAAAGAAAAAGAAGAGTTTTACAAGGATTAGAAGAGAGAGAAAAAAAAAAAAAGAAATAAAAAAGAGGAAAAAAGAGGGGGAGGGACTGACATCGCAAATCAGAAAAGAGAGTTAGAGGCAGAACTGAGAGGAGAGAGAAAAGAGGAGAAAAGTAAAAGGAGAGAGAGAGAGAGAACCCAGCAGCAAGAGAAAGAGGAAGAAGGAGAAGAAGGAAAAGAGGAACAGAAGAAAATCTAAGTAAGTTCATAATCTAAATTTATGTTCTGATCTATTGCAGCTTCTTCATATCAATTTCAGATCTGTTTCTGTTTGATGGCAAAGGGGATTCAAGGATGACAATCCTAATTAATTCCTTTTGTTGCAGGATTGTTCTTTAACCCAACCCAGAAATCAGAATAGAGACTTTAAAGAAAATTCGGCTTATCTGAGAATCTGACCGTTGGTTGTTCTTCAAACTTGAAGGAAATGATCTTTAGGATGTTCTTGAAGACATATCCAAAGTTGGAGATGATCCGATCACAAATGAGAGAGATGTGAATTTTTGAAAACTACCTATCATCTGAAAACGGGACTAGTTTAGTTAGAGCTGGTCGATATGATTTTAATCTTTAATCCCACGATCTTTCGTTGATCAGATCAGCACTTAATGATATCACAATTCAGTATGCAATAATAAGAACTTGAAGGAATTAATAGAAGGACAAGAAAACCATAAAACAGAATATTTCGGTTGAGTCTCACAACCTATGAGACTCAACTAGAAAATCAGGAGCTAAACTCTCTTCTTTTTTCTGGTCTAAATCTGCTGGCTCTCTTCTTCTTTATCTTATTTATAGACTTAAGAAAGATTACAAAATAAGGAAGGATTTAGTCATCTTAAAAAAAAATCCTAAGATAAATTAAAAGGGAAACTTGCCTTTATAGATTTAGGAAAGTTTCCAAAAAAACAACTTACAAAATATCAATCCATAACTTAACTTTAGGAAACAAAATCTAAGAATAATTTAGGAAAGAAATAACAAAAGAAGGAAAATTTCTGTTGTTGGTACTGTTCACGTGAACAGTACTTCACGTGAACAGTGTGGGTTGGTCTTTGGGTTGGTCCAATGGACCAATATCGACTGGTTCTTTGGGCTGACCCATTATCGACTTGAGCTTGGGCCTTGGGCCTTCTTGGACTGCATCACAGTTCCCCCTTCAGTTTCAGATCTGATCTGCTTTAATTTTCCTTTTTGTTTGTCCTAAACACTGGTTTAGAGCTGCCAACAAGGCAAACATGTTGAACCCTCCTTCATGGAACATAATAATAAAGAAAGAATATTTCCTCTTGATTTGATCCATTCCGATGTTTGGGGTCCAGCCCGTCAAGTCTCTCTCTGGGTACAGCTATTATGTCACCTTCATAGGTGATTATTCTCGGGATTTTCTTTACCAATTTAGATACCAGTTCCTAAACCAGAATCAAATATGGTAATGACAGATACCAGAACCACATTTATCTCAGTTCCAGATTTTTCTACATACAGTCCAGTTTATGTACACAATACCAGTTTTAGTTTCGATCAGATTTATAAAAAGATTTCGACCAGTTTTTCTGAGTCTTATATCTATGTAGCATCTTTATATATCAGAATTATTGCTCAGTCCAGAACTGCAAATACAGTCCATATTGTATATGCAGTCCAGATTTTTATATGCAGAAGCAGCTTTATATGTATATATATCATTATATATGTATATCCGTACACATACGTATTTATGTCAGATTATACCTCAGTTCCATCCTAGTTTATACACTTATACATCAGATAATATCTCAACTTCTGTATTAGTTTCTATCTAATTCATAGTAAGTGCTAAAATCAGATTTATTAATCGCAGTTTTTATATTGGTACCAATTATGGAACCGGATCGGTTTTCATTTATATCAGTTACACATCATAATCAGATTCAGATCTCACATCAGTTTATGCATATAAATATAAGATTGTATATCAGTTCCAGATTTCATTATTTAGTCCAGATCATGTCAGATTTAAAGATACAGTACAGTTTTTATATGTGCATTCCAGATTTGTGAACCACTATATATATGCATTTTTCATATAACAGTCCAGATTTTACTCTACAGTCTAGAATCTGAATATACAGATTATACAGTCCAGAATCTGAATATGCAGTCCAGAATCATATTTCAGTTCCAGAATTTACAAGTGCAATCCAAAAATATATTCAGTGTATGTATGACAGTAACTGATGGATGCAAATTATAATATATGTAGGATGGATATTGCTAAGTGATCAATCATCAAAGAATGAACAGTGTGTGTGTGCTGAGAAAAGATAAGTGGAGTGTAAGTGATGTTTTGATTGTGTTGGCTTATGTTTCAGTTTTTTTAAAATAATATTTGGTCGCCTATATTGTGAGTGTCTTGATGTTCTGAATGCTATAGTAACCATGATATTTATGATTTACTGATGTTGATATTTGTTAATAGTTGTTTACATGTTTTATGGCATACAAAAGGTGATGAAAGAGATTGGCTTTTATCATGTTTCAAATTTCCATGTGCTAAGAGTATGTGTGAGCAGTGTTTTTGACATGCATCCTAAAACACATGTTTTATAAGGGAATGACCATTGAGAAGTTAAGGGTGATTAACTGCACTGAACCAAGATAGAGTAAATGTGGACTATGAGAGAGAGAGAGAGAGAGAGAGAGAGAGAGGGGGAAGTATCCCCTGAATCATGATCCGTGAGCCGCGGATGAGGTGGGTCATGTACGGATGACCAAAATATAAATTAAATGGGCCATTAAAATCTCTACTATGGCCAGTTGTAGTCATCTATGATTATTGTTTACATACATTAGACTACCACTTGTAGGCTTTGTGGGAATCTTTTATATTGAGTTGGATATTTAAGATAATAAAGTATCGAGGTTTGATTTTTGAGCGGTTGTTTGATCATCACCCGAGAGGGCTATACCTTCGCCTTAATACGGGTTTGGGTCGTGACAACTATAGAAAAGACTCATAGAGATTGGACCTCCTATTTATATCGGAATTGAATAGGTAGGTTCCAAGCAATAAAAATGAATCTATTCCTAGGCGTATACGGGCATGGCCTTGAGATTGGTAATAAAATCCCTCCAACTTCAAAAACATTGGCATCTCAGATCTGAATGTAACTTATAGATTTGGAGATGTCCACGATCTAAGATTTCTTTCCTTCCATATGTGATAAATCGACACTGAGAAAGCTAGTTTACCAACCATGTTACAAGGCGACTTCCTTGGAAGGAGTTACAAATCCATTTCCATTCCCTCTCAAAGGCTTGACTAAAGAAATTGGGTAGTAAAATGATAAACCTTGTTGATTTAGAACCAATGTTCAAGAGTAACAAGAATTAACTCAATACGAATTAAAATCTACATGTATCCAGTAAATAGAACATGAAAAATGATAACTATTAATATAATACAACCAGAAAACTACGGAAATCGAAATCCAAATTATTAGTATCCTCTTGTTGAAACAGTGGATAGCGCAAAACTAAGAGAAGAGCAGCATCAAATTAGTATATCCATTGCACTACTCAAATATCTTACTTGAGAATCCCGAATGAGTCCATGTAAATAAACATTAGAAAAGGGAACACTCCCAGTGAACTCAATTCCCATCATGACCATCCGTGCCACCCAAAAGAACAAGATGTCATGCCTGTTCACAACATGGTATCAAGTTAAAGACCCACTCTAATATAAACTGAAATGGATCAAGAAAGGAATAAGAAGCATCAAAGCATATAGAAGAAAAATAGTACCATAGACCATTTGTGCATTAGAGACGGAAAAAGAAAAACAAAAAGAAAGTGAATTGCGTTAGAACTTAGAACTTTGACAAAGTATTTGGATTATGCTTGCAGGTGAAACCGAATCTCATATTTTGAGTCCCTTCCAAGATTTCAGCAAGATAGGAGAAATATTTTGCTTGGGTAGTACCTAGCTGACTGAAAGACATATTAGTCTACCATTTATTTTCCTCGGCATAGCTTCATCCTTTGGAGAGCCTTGACTATGACTCTCCCGAGGAGCTCGCTTCTTCACAAAAGAGGCATCATCCCCAACTCCTCTTGTGGCTTGTGTTGGGTGGCGGAAGAAGACATCAACCATCTTTTTTTCGAGTGCCCTTTCTCCAAGAGAGTATGGGAAAAGATCCAGGTAAATGCTGGCCTACTAAAAGAAGAATCCTATCTTTTTGACCTTGAAAGAAAATGGATGATCAAGAAATTCAAAGCCAAAACCCCACGTGATACTATAGCCAAGCTTGCATTCAGTGCAACTGTCTACCACATTTGGTTCGAAAGAACGCTTCGACAATGGGTGGCCAAGTCTAGAAGCTACGACCAGATCTGGGAAGTCATCAGCTTTGATGTTCATGGCAATGTGATGCCTTTTAGGTCCCCCTGCCCTGATAGAGCTAGAAAAAGATTTATTTTGTCTTCTTGGAATATGGCCACTCCCTAATTTGGGGATCCCCGTGTATTGTTTTTGTGAGCTTTCGCTCTTGTTGTTTGGCTAATGACCTAGGTTTCTAAGAAAGCTGTTTCTATCCTTTGAATAACCAAGTTTGCTCTCTCTCCTTTTCGAGGTGTTGTTAATACCTTCTTTTATTCACCCAAAAAAAAATCTACCATTTATAAAACCATTCGGGTCCATTTGGGGAAAGAACACATGCGATATTTGAAGGAAAGACAAGGAGACTTCCAGAACCCTAGAAGACACTTTATTTTTTCTAGATGAATGGACAGCAAGCTTAAAGATTTTTAAAGGGATGGATCTAAGCAGTGCCCCACCTCCTACACAAACGGCAATAACAAAAGAATTTTATTATGAATATAGAAGGGTATTCAAGACAATAACGAAGCAAAAGCAGCAAGAAAAATAATAAAACCCAAACCACAACCTCCCCTTAAATCCTCTGAAAGTTCTGACACAACTATTACAAAAACCAGCATGCTCAAGTATGCCTACATGATGCAGGCCAAGATCCGTTGGATAGGAAGATTTAATTGAGAAATCTTTGTAAATTTTATTTCTATTGCTTTAGTTTTATTTTAGAGTTTTACTTCTATTAGGAAGGTAGTTTCTCTTTTTATTGTTTTTATTTATTTATTTTAGATGTGGGTCCCTTATCCCTTAGATGTAGGTGAGTATTAGTATTTGAGTTGATTTCTAATTAGTAGTTGAGTTTAATTAGAACTCTTATATTAAAGTCATATTTGAGTTCTAATTGTGTTTTTAGAGTTTCAATCCAATTAGGATTGTAAGTTTATTTAAAGACATTATTATTAATGAAATTAGTAGATGATGATTATTGAGAAGAAAGAAAAGAAGAGGCTCTCGGCTCTTTCCCTCCCTACGGTATCCCTCTGATCTCTCTTTTTGAGTTCCCCTTCTCCCTTGCTGTTTCGATAGCTTCTTTCTCCTTTCCAAAAATAATAATAATAAAAAATAAATAAAATAAAATTTCAAAGCAGTGCTGGAGAGGAGTTTAAATGTCTAATTTGGGAATGACCTGCAATTTGCTGTGCCATCTATATCCCATACACCAAAGGGTAGGTCTTATAAAACTACTGTTACTTTTCTTTTATTGGTGTGCTCCCAATTTATGACATACAGGGTAGGGATTGTATATCTAGTGTATCTATTCTTTTCATGCTTATAGTATTTTCTTCATTTCTAAGAGTTGTGGCAAACTAAATTTTGATGAAATCTGGATAGATGTCCCACACTGGAGATGACAATGAATTGTCCAGCCTCCACAATCCAGCAGACAGCCTGGTTGGTGGTAAGCTAGACCCGGTTTCCAGGCAAAACAGTGTGGCAGACCACAACCAGTGCACAAGCTCAATCTTGCTCTTGAATTGAATACAAAAGCTTTCATTAGGAAAAAGGACCAAACTAAACTGATCCCTGAACAAGAGGCAACTTTGACAACAATGCAGCAGAAGCTAGACACAAAACACATACCCAGTTTCAAGAACAGTTGTTGGATAGAAACGTCTAAAATCCTCTGCTGATACATCTGGCCAACCAAGAGTGCTAAAGGGCCACAGCGCACTGCGACAACAACATTAATTAAAAAAAAAAAAAAAAGTATAGTAAGCAAGGGTGAACTTTGAATAATGATGCTCGGGAAATATTCTCTACCAGGTAACAGGACTAAGAATAAACAAAAACCCTGCAGAAAGCAAATGTAATTACAGAAATGCAAACTTCGAAAGGTTTCCATTAAGACAAATAATTGAAAATTGAAAATATCATTGTATGTACTTCTAAAAATGCTAAAAGGAATATTTTAGTTAGTACCATGCAATTTCATTCTCTTTGTTAAAATTAGGGTTTTCCTTTACCTCCAACTGCCTTTTCTGCGCTCTGGGTGGAAATTTGGTCATCAAGAATATGCATTATTGCCTCTCAAGAAAAAACCATATCCATTTTTAACTGACTTACAACAAGATTCCCTGAAGTCCAGCATTCCATAATTTCAGCCTTTGATGATTTTAGGGTTGATAAATTTGCTGAAGTGGAGTTTTTCTCAATATTTAATAATTTCCATGGTCTGATCATTACTTTCCTTTAGATTGAGCATGTTGATGTTGTTGATAAAAGCCTAAAAGATTAAGATTCTCCAAGACATTTGAATCTAAGATTTTTTTTGCTTATAGTTTTCACCATGCTTTTACATAATGATCTAGAGATCAAAATGCTGGATTGTTTGTTGATTTCTGAATTCTAAACATATCTGTTGAACATTTATATATTTTTTTTATAGTTGTAAAGTATTTTATGGTACGTTAAATTTTTAATGTTCTTTTGAAAGATAACCAATGTTTATTAAAAAGAGAAAGAAGGATACAAAGACAGTGTCCAACAACAACAACAACAGGAACCAACAAGCAATGGATGGGAACCATGGGCCACGCGGGAAGGACCCTAATATAGAGATTCCCTACTAACCCACATTAGCTTATTCATCTGCTAGAAATTCTCTGAACACATACTCATGAGAATGCAATATTTTTGCTTCCAAAATAAGGCCCTAGCTTTCTGGATGAAATGCTTTAACTTCAAGGTCCTCTAACATTAATCTTTTAATGCTATCATGGCCTTTTCTATTTGCTTTTGCTGTAGAAGTTCACATGGGATGTTGACCTCTTTTTTTTTCGCCCGGAGGGGGGGTTGGTGGTGGTGTTGCAGAAAAAAGATTAATGAGAATTCCATAGGCACCGAAAGCACAAGAAAGCATTTGAATCATGCTATAGCTTTTCCAGAGAAAAAAAAGGAAGTGAATTCTCCACGAGGGCAGGTAGTGCTCAGAATTTGTCCATTCAAACAACAGTTTAAGGTGAAACTGCTTATTTAAAAGCTCGAACTTGTAAGTAAAGGCGCAAACAATGTATAAACACAACACTCCCCCGCACGTGATATAGAGAGAGGGAGAGGAGAAAATATGGGGATATTCCCCTTTTTTGCATTTCTCAGGGTTCGAACACTCGACCTCCCTGCTCTAATACCATGTAACAAAATAAGGGAGAAAGAGAAGAAGGAGAAGGGAAGAAGAGGATGAAGGAGAACCGAGAGAGAGAGAGAGAGAAATCGTGAGCGTATACGATTCCCTTCCATCGGACATTTACTTATATTAATCGATAAAGACTGAAATTACATAAACAGGCCCCATATGGATGAACCGACTTAAGAATAGAAAGCTACCTAGTCTATCCGACTTAACACTTAAAGGAACTAACTAAACATCACCATGACTAAATCTAAGTACCAACCACTAAGCATCACTGTCTAAACAGCACTAACATATAAAACTATATAACATGTACCCCCATCGTACATAGGTCCAATTTTCAATAGGCTCAACACAGAAGCATAATATATAACTGGTTCACTTGGGTTCTTTTAGGTTCTTTTATTGAGTTGACCCAACCGTAGCCATCTGAAAACTCATGTACACACGTGGCATCTTGATATACTTCTAAAATTTCTTTTTATTTCCCCCTTCTTTTGAGGAATGCTTTCATCTATAGGATGAATAAAGATCCTTATTTTTGTTGGCATTCCCTTAGGTGGTGGTCGGAACTACTTGGTTTGGGCAAGAAAGCTCAAGGTATACCTCGCATTGTCAGTTAGTGGAACCATTTAAATTCCATAAAGCTTCAGGTATATTGTTTAGAAATTAGCAACCAAAGCATATTAGAAAGAAATAAGGTGCCCTGGTGCCACGGCAAGAACTACAATATAAACACCATTGTCTAACTCCATTCTGGTTCTGGATGAAATGCTTTACGATCCCTTCATCAGGGAGCAGTGGGTGAGAGTGGGCCAAAACAATAACTACCAAAAGAAAGAAAATAATCTTGACAGTATTTCACTCAATAATCAGCCCACTATGACTATGAGTGCAACACTTAAGCCACACTTATTCTATCTACTTTTTGGGTTTGTTAGCTGAAACCTGTGGCACAATGTCTTGCCAGGGTGGATATATGAAGCAATCGTGTAGAGATGCACAATAGGCCCCATAATTGTCAAGGCGTCTAGGCATCTTGGAAAATAGGCCGCCTAGGCCGGCGCCTTAGTCACCTTGGGCGTCTGTAAGGCCTCCAACGCCTTTGTTCACCTTGACAACTATGATAGGCCTAGCATACAACTTGGACAGCAAAATCCACGCCTGAAAATTCAGTGGCCTGACCTGGCCTGGGCTTAGGCTAGTACAAGGTTAAAAATTTCAGTTTCAGTGCAGGTTTCAGCCAGCCCCAAAACCGAAATTTTGGTGATTTCCGCCTAAATGAGGCCGAAATCTGGGGTTTTTTCTGGGTGAACTCGAAACTTTGATTTCGAGGTTCAGAAGTTGGTTTTTTGCCATGACGTTGTGTAGGTAGCCTATTTCATTCTTTTTACACATATTTTCTGAATTAGTGTAAGAAAAAACCATCCAAAATGAAATCATCTGGGGTAGACCTATGTTTTTTAGTGTATGCTGGAACCTGAGATTGTATTTAGAGTTAAATAGGTAGCACCTATTAATGACTAATATCATTAAAATAAATGTTTATTAACTTTTATATTTTTTTTTTATGACTAATCAGTTTTGCAACAGACCTGATATTACTTGAATCCAAATTATATTGAAGGATTTACGCTCCGGTTAAACCGGAGCGTAAATCCTTGTTCAGAGTATGCGAATTATGTTTAAAGTCGTCTGTATGGAAATAAATTTTTTTGGACATCAAAATAAAAGAATATTTTGGTGGACTCTTGGTTTTTAGTGATGTTTTATTCTAATAAGATTTATGAAATTTTTATATTGAAAAAAAAGGCTAGCATTTGAAAGTTGAAAATCGCCCCACGATCGAAAATCTAATTTTTGTTCTTGAAGTAGAAAGTTAACTTTTATCCTTTTTGAATTTGAATTTAGACTATTTTTATTGGTTCAAATGGGTGGTTATGCTAATTTTTTAATAATATCTTAAGTACATGAAATATAAAAGTTAATAAACATTTACTTAAATGATATTAGTACAAATAAGTGTTATGTGTTGTACACTACCCCTCCTATATATTGTTCCCTATTTTGTACTACTCTAACTTATAATGTAACACCCGCACCTAAAATTCCGGTCCAATTTGAATTTTGACAGCCGCCAGGCATTACCATAACTAACATCCAAGAGTTTCGAGCTAACTTAATATGTGAAGGGCGTAAATTCTGTATGTAATTACACTCGACCTAGAACGATAATCCCGATTAGTAACATGAACATAACCCCAAACCTAGTTTTTACTGATGCGGGATCCGGGTTGAGAAAACCCTAATTAGATCCGCTAGTAGGCCCACCCAAATAATAAGCAAGCTTGATTCAATGAACAATGGCAGAACTGTAAATAAGTCCAAAACTCAACCAGTGATGGCAGTTTTGTAATTAATAAGAAGTTTGAAATAAATCCAGAGAACCAAACAAACCTTATGATATGATGGGGACTTGATTTAATGAAAAGGCATAAAATAGGAAGCAAATATAGGGAGGTGGTAAAAGTGTAATAACTTGATAAAGCAAGGGTACTCAAGGGAAGAGCAAAGGAAGAAATGTCTTCTTCTACCTTTCGTTGGAGACTCTTTCACCAAGAGAAATAGGAGGCGGCAAAACCAGATCTGGTTAAAGAGGAAGAATTCACTCGATAGGCCACCGATTGACCTCAGATTCTGGGGAAAGAATCGCAATGGGTAGCCCTCTGAATCCCAAGTAAAAGGATTTCCAATAACTGAGCATCCATGTGAGAATAAACTGCTGCAACTAAACCATGTAAACTCAAGGTCAGGTCTGCAACTAGTTTTAACCTCAGGAAATCAGAACTGTTGAAGAGTAAAACTATGGGGGATTGGGACGTTTATGAGGGGAGAGGTCTCAAACAGAATTTGAGGGTGATGGGAAGAGAGAAGAGGGAGATCGATGGGTTTTGTAGGGGCTGGGTTTACCGCTCAGAACAGGGGAAAGTAAGAAGAAAGGAGAAGAAGTTGGGAAGGAAGAAGGGAGGAACAGGCCAAGGAAAGGGCCTACAATTTCTGCCCGCAGACTCACTACCAAAACTCAATTCTTCCTTTCATTCAAATCTTCTAATCTGAAAATAAAAACCTAATACATGTTCTATTTAAGGGTAAAACTTTCCTAAACTAATTGACATAAGTTTAGAAACTACATATTGTATCTATGGAATGAAATCCTTACTCAAAACAGAAATAATAGATAATGAAATCTAATATTGAAACTTCCTAAATCTAATATTGAAACTTCCTATTATAATTAATCATCTACCACCCCTTTCCAGACCAAAAGGTTGGTTTGGGTTAGAACCGGTTCAGATTTGGCTTGGGTAGCCAAATTGGCTTGTGTCGATCCATCCATGACACTGCTACTGTATCAACTCTCCGCTTCTCAAAAGAACTCGACTCCGTCGAGTCTGGATAAGGACCAAGAAGACCATCAGATGGAATGCGTTGGAGGAGGAGCGAGTTAGCATTCTTCTTAAGCTTGATGGCGGGAAGGTGTTTTGCCGGAAGAAGTTGCATATCGAGCCCACCGAATTTGAAGGTGTACGTATTCTCGTACCCATCATGCTGAACCTTCTTGTCAAACATCCAAGGACGACCAAGGAGAAGGTGACAGATCTTGAGGGGTAACACATCACATCGAACAGTGTCGATCAATCCGCCGATGGAATACGTGACCAAGCACCGCTCATGAAACTTAAGATTATTGTTATTTATCCATCGAACCTTGTAGGGATGCGGATGGAGCTCTGTCTTCAAACCCAATTTGTTAACCATATCTTCAGAGACTGCATTAGTGCAACTGCCGCCGTCAATAATCATGGTGCATAGGGAACCGTTGCATCGTACCCGTGTCTGGAAAATATTGCCGCGACGTCAATCATCCTCTTCAGGTATCTATGTAGCCAAGAGAGGGCGAAGGACCATAAAAGGTTGGTGCAACTGATCCACATCACTGTCGCTATCATCACTATCGCGCTCGACTGCCAAGTATACGATCTCATTCTTACGTTGCTCCTCTGTGGCAGTAGCCATGAGTTCTTCTTTATCGGCAAAAGCAATGGAGCGATTTGGGCAATGGGAAGCAAAATGACCGAAAACCTTACAGGTGTAACATTGGATCTCAGCCCTCGATTTTGAAGGAGGTCTATCATAACTACGCCGAGGCGGAGAATATGGACGGGTCGACCGTGAAGATGCCATATTAGAACCACTTTCTTGGGGCTTGCTAAAAGACTTCTCTGGTGGTGGAGCTTGCTTGACAAAATTGGTACCTTTAGAGAACGTCTCTGGAAAGCTTCTCCGGTTGTATGGCCGCTTTAAATTTTCCTCTACTTGATATGCCACTTGGACAGCGTCCTCCATTGTATGTAACCTATTGGAAGCCAAGGAAGCACTAATCTGTGGGTGCAAACCATTACGGAATTGTGCGACCAAAACATCTTCATCCCAATCAAAATCAGATCGAGTAGCCAAATAATAGAATCGGGCCACATATTCTTCAACAGTCATATTGTCTTGTCGTAATTGAGTAAACTTTAGATGCGTCCGTTGTTTGTAATCAAGAGGTAGGAACCGCCGGTTCATTGCCGCATACATCTCAGCCCAAGTATTTATTTCACCAATGCCGCGAGTTTGATTTTGTTTTTTATATTTAATCCACCAAATTCGTGCCGTGCCCTTCAATTTAGCTTCTGCAAACATCAATTTCCTAGGCTCTGACAATCCGTACCATTTGAAAAATATCTCCAAGCTATGGATCCAGTCAAGATATTCCTCAGGATTTTGGTCTCCATTAAAATCAAGTACATCCAGTCGTGCTCCTTTGTTAGCACCAAAAATTTCTCCATGTCGACCAACTCCATAGGGTGGTGGTGGTGGTGGTGGTACGTGTCGTGATGGTGATGGTGGTGGAGATGCATTGGGATGTGGAACATATGAGACGGAGTTGGAAAAATCCCCAAGTATGGGACTCTTACCTTTTATAGCTTGTGACAACAAGTCAATGGACGTCTGCATTTTTTCCATCATATCCTGAAAAATTAAAATAGAAGCATCTATCCCATCAAGTCGGTTTGATATACCACCAATGGCCATTTTAGTTTCCTCTTTGTCGGCGTTAACACGTGCTAGGAGCTCATTGTTACTCACCATGACTGCAGGATATTCGCTCTGATACCAATTGATGCAGGATCCGGGTTGAGAAAACTCTAATTAGATCCGCTAGTAGGCCCACCCAAATAATAAGCAAGCTTGATTCAATGAACAATGGCAGAACTGTAAATAAGTCCAAAACTCAACCAGTGATGGCAGTTTTGTAATTAATATGAAGTTTGAAATAAATCCAGAGAACCAAACAAACCATATGATATGATGGGGACTTGATTTAATGAAAAGGCATAAAATAGGAAGAAAATATAGGGAGGTGGTAAAAGTGTAATAACTTGATAAAGCAAGGGTACTCAAGGGAAGAGCAAAGGAAGAAATGTCTTTTTTTACCTTTCGTTGGAGACTCTTTCACCAAGAGAAATAGGAGGCGGCAAAACCAGATCTTGTTAAAGAGGAAGAATTCACTCGATAGGCCACCGATTGACCTCAGATTTTGGGGAAAGAATCGCAATGGGTAGCCCTCTGAATCCCAAGTAAAAGGATTTCCAATAACTGAGCATCCATGTGGGAATAAACTGCTGCAACTAAACCATACTGTAAACTCAAGGTCAGGTCTGCAACTGGTTTTAACCTCAGGAAATCAGAACTGTTGAAGAGTAAAATTATGGGGGATTGGGACGTTTATAGGAGAGAGGTCTCAAACAGAATTTGAGGGTGATGGGAAGAGAGAAGAGGGAGATCGATGGGTTTTGTAGGGGCTGGGTTTACCGCCCAGAACAGGGGAAAGTAAGAAGAAAGGAGAAGAAGTTGGGAAGGAAGAAGGGAGGAACAGGCCAAGGAAAGGGCCTACAATTTCTGCCCGCAGACTCACTACCAAAACTCAATTCTTCCTTTCATTCAAATCTTCTAATCTGAAAATAAAAACCTAATACATGTTCTATTTAAAGGTAAAACTTTCCTAAACTAATTGACATAAGTTTAGAAACTACATATTGTATCTATGGAATGAAATCCTTACTCAAAACAGAAATAATAGATAATGAAATCTAATATTGAAACTTCCTAAATCTAATATTGAAACTTCCTATTATAATTAATCATCTACCACCCCTTTCTAGACCAAAAGGTTGGTTTGGGTTTGAGCCGGTTCAGATTTGGCTTGGGTAGCCAAATTGGCTCGTGTCGATCCATCCATGACACTGCTACTGCATCATTTACTCGAGAAACTTGCTTAATGAATAATAAGGGTAGTTCGGCCACTTTCCACCTCTAGAAAATGTTCTACCAAATAAACTAAGTTCATGAATATGGCATGATACAACTCATAGAAAAGATTTTTATCTCATCGTTTAGGAAGATTTGATGTCACTTAGTATCATAGGGTGACATTTAGACAAGTAGGTGTCATTTAGCACCTTGTGGTGTTGTGTAACACATCATGTGCATGTTGAGATTTAAAATCGGGCAAATTCTAGATCCGAGTTTAGGAATCTTACCTACAGTAGTATGGGACCCACATGGAAAAGTTTGATGACGATCTGACGGTTCTTGATAGTTAATCTACAAAAACACCTTCATACGAACCGTAAGATGCTAAGGAGTGCCTTCCACCTAGTGGGCTAGATATAGACTCCTTAAATCACACCATCTCTTAGGGAGATGCCATGTAGCAAGCGAGAGAAAGAGTATGAGAAGGATGTTTAAAATGGGAGATTTTCCACCAAGTCATAATAGGCCGTCATGTGGCATTGGTGGGACCAATAGCTTTAAGAGTGGTTGTAGTCCATCTCTATTAGGAAACCCCAAGTTTACTAAGACTCTAACCTGGGTTATACGTAAACAACTCTAGGGTTTCACTAAGAAACAATTAGATTAACCTAAATTCATTCATGAGGAAGGCAACCACAATAAACCATGTTTTTGGGAGAGTTGGGAGAAGGTACTACCACTAAAAGAGCTCCCAAGACATACCACCATTGGAGATGTCGATTTCGAAGCTAAGGTATATTCCCATCCAGCCTACTGATTATAATCTTCAATACTATAATTACTTGGAGATTCATCCATCTCCAGAAGGTGAGGACATTCCCCTATAGTAGCCATTAATGACCGATAAGAAAGTGAGTGAACGTTGTCCGGAATTCAAGGAGGATAATGGACAGCACTCTTGTAGATCTAGTCAGTGCTGAAACCCGAATTTGGATAAAAGTTCGACCAAGCTAAATAATGAATTTGGATCTGAATTTCGGATATGATATTCTCCTGTAAGTCTAGTTTATACTGCAAAAAGGATGAAGTCAGTTGGACAGGGGATGAGGAAGATATCGTCTCTGCAAGTTACTATGCATAGACTCAATCCAATTCTGTAAGTCCTACTTGGAATACCTAGTTTATAGGGATGCCCTTATTGGAATGTCTTGAAACTTGGTAGGAATATTCTAGTTTCAGTTTAGAGTATTATATAAAAAGAACGAAGCTATTTGAACTCGGGAAGAGGGAGATACCATATCTATAAGATATTGTATGCAGATTTAGATCTGATTCTGAAGGTTCGACTTTAGGTAAATGATTCATTAGGCTAAACTCACTGGAATGCCATGATTTTTGGTCGATATATTTTATTTTAAGTCTAGTTTCATAGGAAAGAAACCTGAAGTGGTTTGGATATGGGATCTTGGACTTATTGCCTTTGGAAGAGGCAATGCTCGGATTCTAGCTGAATCTAGGAAGTCTCCGGTCGGACATCTAGTTGCACTTCCTGTGCAACCAAAGCTGCCGCCAGACCATTACAGAAGGGCCTTTGGAAGTGTCTGGTCACGTGTCCGGTCACATGTCTATTACGACCAGAGCTGCTGCCGGACTCCCACAGTAGGGTCTCGAGCAGTGTCCAACTAGACGTCCGGTTGCAGACTCCGACCGGAGTGACAACAGTGGGATACCCCCAGACCTTATGAAATTTGTTTAAAGACCTAAGAGTGGGCTTGGTACCCAAGCCTACCTACCTATGAACTGTGTCCTAGCTTAGTATAAGTAATTTAGGACGGATACGAAAATTAAATACTGACCAATGCATAATGAACATAATAAATAAATCTACGTGGGATTGAAGAGAAAGCACTCTATTTGCATTAGAGTACTACGGATATTCATCGACTGAGGTGAGGGGTAGATTCTGACTTTATTTTACGGAGCGTTTTTAATGAACCCTACATGTCCGTGTTGCATCTTGTATGATAACAAACCATCCAATAACTGTGATAACTATTCATGCATTTGCATATATATTATGATAATGATGTTTAGATACATGATGTATGGTTATGCCAAGTGGTATCATGTGACCGAGTAGAGGGGATCGTGTGTACTACGCATAGTTGTCAAGGCGTCGCCTAGGTGACGCCTAGGCGTCCAGGCGTGATTCCAGGGCCTGGGCGCCTTATGACTGTTGCCTGGGCGATCGCCCAAGCTCTCTGGGCGTCGACTAGTGCCGCCTTGGACGCCTTGGGAGCCCAGAATGCCTGGGCGGTCGCCTTGGGTCTTATATGTGTTTTTTTTTTCCTTTGATCTCTGAATTTGCTTAACAGGATTTATTAAGCTAGACAGGAACAACATTTATCAGACAGGACTTATTTATGACTAATATCATTTAAGTAAATGTTTCTTTAATTTTAAAGAAACATTTACTTAAGATATTATTCATAAATAAGCAAATACCCCTTATTTGAATCCAATAAAAATAGTTTAAAATTCAAATTCCAGAAGGATAAAAAGTTAACCCTCCAGTTCAAGAACAAAAACCGTATTTTCGGGTGCGGGGTTGATTTTCAACTTCAAAATGCTAGGCTTTTTCCAAATATAAAAATTTCATAAATCTTATTATAGTAAAGCATTACTAAAAACCAAGAGCGCGCCAAAATAATCTCTTGCTTTGGTGCCAAAAAATAATTTACATTCAGACGACTTTTAACAGCATTCGCGTACTTTGAACAAGGTTTGACCGGAATGTAACTCCTTCATTATAACTTAGATTCAAGCAATCTAGGATTTGTTGGAAAGCTGATTATACTAGCTTTGCAATGAATTTGAGATTGCTTGAATCCGAAGAATATTAAAGGAGTTACGCTCCGGTAAAATTTGTTAGAAATAAGCAAATGTTAGTCATAAATACGTGTTGCCTACTTAACTCAATTATTTGTTTCTTTGTTGGTTTTCTTATATTAATTAAGCTGTCTTAAATGTTTATTTATGTAGCATAGAATATATATATATATATATATATATATATATATATATATATATATATATATATATATATATATATATATATATATATATATATATATATATATATATATATATATATATATAAACATTAATATAGCATTAATATTTAAAAAAAATACACTGGGAACGCCTTGGTGGCCTAGGCGGTGCCCAGGATGGCCTCAAACGCCTTGGATCGCCTTGTCGCCTTGACAACTATGGTACTACGTGGCCACTATGTTGCATCTCCAGTATCCTAGCGGGGAGACTATATCCAGGGGGAGGATCGAACAGATCCCTGCTGGGGTACGGGCATAGTAGCATTGATTGAAATGTTAGGATTGGTTAGTGACAGATTCCTATGCTCTGCAACCCTAGCCAGTAAGGGGTTAAGCAACCCTAGCCAGTAAGGGGTTAAGTACTGGTGTAGGTTCGCGGATGAGGAAAACCAGGAGATGGCAAGGGACGGCATCATCTTGGTTCAGCCCTATCCCCGTAGAGAGAACCTCCTTGTTGGGAGGTGTTGAGTACCTTGGTGTGACTGGGTTAGTGCCCTCTCCCTCTTTACGTATGAGAGTTTCTGCCATTTATGGTGTGGAGGTTCTCTACCTTAGCACATTGCATCATTACCATAATACTGAATGTTATACTCATGCATTTTGCTTGCTTTCTATTCTCTCACTAAACTCATGTTGGAGAGCTCACCCTTGTGTATACAAACTATTTTCTAGATTTTATTGCAGATTTACTATGACTGATTTCGTAGAGCTTTCCTTATGTTACTAATGACTTCGGTGACAAGTGGACGACGCTCGCAACCTAGATTTCTTTATTATACTTGTGTCTTCAAAGGCCAAGTTGGAGTTAATAGTGTTCTGATTTAGTTTTGGTATTTTTTATCGGACGTGTTGTCCAATACTTATGTGTTTCAGTATTTATTTGATGTTAGCACGATGATGTCTTGAGTATTTGTTGAGATAGATAACACATGTTACTATTGTATTGATATCATTTAGAATCCATCAGTGTTGATACCGTGACTTTATATAAGTCTTCCGCTATATTTTATGTTTTTTTCTCTAATTGTGTCGTGGTTATTGTGTTTATAGTATGAGATGGTGTAATGTGATGATCTGCGTCGAGATCATGGCAGTTAATAGGACGGCGGTAAGCGTTCTATTTATAGCCCCTCCGTGTGTTAAAAATCAAGGTGTGACATATAAGGTCAACACCAAATTTCAAGGGTTGAGATAGACAAGTTTCAATCGAAACATGACATTTTATAAGGTTTTCGGACCAAGTTTCAGCCGAAACTAGTGATTTCGGTCGAAACCTGATCGAAGCAGTGATTTCAGAGTAAAATGGTGACTTCATTTTGCACCCCTATTTTGTTTCAGTTTTGCACAAAACCAAAATATTTAGGCCGAAATTTAAAACTATGGATTACTACATAAAAGGGCAAACTAAAATGAATCAGCTCCACAGGTGCATACTAGGTCTTCTCTGATGCAGTACCGGGTTGTAAAATCCTAATTGGGAACCGCTATGGGTCCAACCCGAAGAGTAGGAACTCAAATAATATGGAGGGTAGCAATTCTGTAATTATGTGGAAATCTCAGACCCCTTTGGGCAGATAATAGAATAAAGGACTCAATGGTAACTAAACTTAGGAGGGGAGGCCCTTTCTGGAATGCAAATAAGGGGAAAGAAAACAGAACTAAATTGTGAAAGTAGGGGGCTGAAGTGCAAATGACACAAATTCTGATTTACTTGTAAATAAGAACTTACTTCTTCCTCACAATTCCAACAGGGCAAGGTAAAACCAGATTCCAGAACTTGACTGAACTCAAAGTTTCTTTCCTTTGTTCAATTCTGTCTCTCCATTGCAGGTTACATATTATTTAAAAGAAAAACTTGTGACTAAATCAACTGAAATAAAAATAGAAACTTTGTAAAGTTAGAAACCGTAAACTAGGAAATAAAATCCCTACATAATTTCTACCCAAAAAAGCAAGGAAATTAATAAAAAAAAGGATTACATAATTCCTTAACTACCAGCCTCCCTTTGGACCAAAAGACTAGGTTGGCCTGGTTTTGTTTGGGCTTGGGTCTCCACTAGGGCCTTTTAACTTGTACCAGCATGCCAAATACTAAAGGGAAAAAAGTAGGAATGTGGGATATCAATCAAACTCTCCTCAGCCCAACTGAGTGAGTCGGAAGTTGTAAGAATAGAACAGAAGAAAGGAGGAAGAATAGTCGACCAACCTAGTCACAGACCCGCAGCTCCACAGCCGTGAGGAAAAACTCCCAATTTCATTCAATGTTTTAACTCCCCATATCCCTCTCGGGTTACATCTTATTTAAATAAAAACTTGCAACTAAATCAACCGAAACAAAAATAGAAACTTAGTACGAGTTAGAAACCATAAACTAGGAAATAAAATCTCTACATAATTTCTACCCAAACAAGCAAGGAAATAAAAAAAAGAAGGATTACACAATTCTTTAACTAAACTACCAGCCCTTTTGAACCAAAGGACCAGGTAGGCCCAGTTTAGTTTGGGCTTGGGCCTCCACAAGGGGTCATGTTTCTCCAGCCATGCCAAGGCTGCTGCATCATTCTCCCAACTCACATTTTGTATCCCTGTCTCCAGACTCCTCAGGAATGATCCAATCTAATAGCAAAGATAACATATTTGATGATCATATCAAGCCTTCCTACTTTCCTAGGCAATAGGCAAGGGACTCGAGTCAGATCATGGATCTGTCCCTGCTGATCACAATCCAAAACAGATGGGGTCATATTAAATTTGCATACTCGTTGCAAATTATTTGAGTAAACAATAAACTTTGGAAAAATACGTATTTAATGCCGCATTTTTGAAGTACATGGAAAGATTCATGTATTTTATTCCAAACAGTATCTCACAGACTCACAGTGTATTTTTCCATACCCAAATTTTAGTATGAAATGGATGCCCATCCACCATGTCAAAATCAGATCTTGCCTGAGGATCGGACTGTGTAATATGGAATTTTGCAATCAGTTCACTTTGGCAAAAGAGGAAGCTTATTTGAGGCACTTCGTACTCCTAGCTCCCATTTGGATCATTTGGGTAAGAAAAATAATTGAAAGGACTTTTAGAGGGTTAGCAAAGCCAGTTCAGCAGGTTGTTGCCCTCATTATGATGAGAACAGCCCACCTACTCTTGAGATATTCAAGAGCATATCAAGTTGATAGCATCTTAAGGATCTCTACTGCCTATTGGACCACTCCATCATGTATAAAACCTCCCCTCCCCCCCAAAAAAAAAAAAAAAAAAATGTGATCAAGCTCATTAACTGATGGCAGTTCGTTTGGTAATCCAGGGGATGTTAATAGACCATAATGGTGTAGTTCTGGCCTTTTCCCGTCCCCTTGGTTAATGTGATTCGTTACAGCAGAGTTGAAAGCTGCCATACAGGGTACTGACATTGCCCTTCGATGTGTCTGCCTGTGTTCGATCATAAAAGGAAACTTTAAATTGATGATTGGCTAGCTCCAAGAAGGTATGAGAGGTAATTGAAGATATATGCACAACATCCGGAAGATGAAACCTAATACACAACCAAGAATTTCCTTTAAATGGAGGATGCATTCAGACAACTCAATAATTAATGAGTTGGCAAAGACGGCGGTTGCTACGAATGTTTTGAACCTGGGCATTTATCCCACCACATAGTTCCTGTTGAAATTTCCCCAACCTTACTCAGATGGTGTTCTTATTGCTGTTGTTGAGTTGTACAATAGTCTTGTATACCCTCATTTCTCTTTCAAAAAAATCTACTATTTATCAAAAATAAAAAAAAGAAGTGTGATATCAGATCAATAAGAAGACAGTAAACTTTCAAACTTCAAAACTGATTTTTTTTTTTTTTAGACAATTGTAATTACAAGTAATACTTTTCCAGTACTATTTATAAGCAATTTTATGATATCTTTACAGATTCAACTATAAGTCTAATGAGTATGGTTACCAAACCTTGAAAACCAAGTGTCAAGAACATCTGGATCCTGATAGATTTCCACACCTTCTCCATACTTTTGGCGAGCCTTTCTTAGTGCTTCTTCAGGACTCCGAGCAACTATATATTCTTCTTCACAATCTCTACCCACAATGTACCATACTGGTATCCGATGTCCCCACCACAGTTGTCTACTTATACACCAATCTTTAATATTTGATAGCCAGTGATTGTATATCTACAGAAACCAAAGACCATAGGTTAAAAAATTGTTTTGAAGCAAGTAACGAGGGAGGAAAGAATCCTGATTGAAGGAGATAATTGAGGTACAAAGGTTTTGGTGATAACGTATGGCAGAAAAGAAATTATATCATGTAAATCATGATATAGTTTGAGAAGTAAATAAGATTAGCAAGACTTAGTAATGATGACAGATGGAAAAGGTGAAGAATGATAGTATATAATACTGAAAAAATTTCCATAAAGAATGCCTGGACAATTAATTGGTTTCTCAAGCTAAAAAAATCGTTGGATATTATTTTGTGAACAACTCACCAAATAAGTGAGGAAGAAAAAAATGATGAATAAGCACATAAATGGAAATTCAAAAGAAATTTTCGGTTACAAGCACCTTCTCAAATCTTTCAGGCACGATAGCTATTTGCCCTCCTTCAACAGCTTTAAGAGCCTTTTCAGCTAGGGGTTCCATGGTAACAAACCATTGCTTACTCACTAGCGGCTCTATTATCTGATGACAGAAGGAAACTACCATGTTAGTAACCATCTTAACTTGTTTTTGAAGATTAGATGAGTAAACTTGAAATGAATGTTATCACACTTCTCCACCACGTTGGGATCTGGGAGCTCGTAACATGTACTGCTCCTTCTTGACGGCAAGACCAGTCTCCTCAAGGTCTGACCATAATTTTTCCCGAGCTTCAAATCGATCCAGACCACTGAAATGAAAATCATCATTGATAATATTGGCAGATCAAAAAGAAAAACATTTACCCAATATAACGTATCCTCAAGAAGCAATACTTTTTCCCATGGCATTACCAGTAAAGTCCGGCAATCTCATTTAGTGTCCCATCCTTGTTCATGACATTAAGTATCGGCAAGCCAAGCTTTCTAGCAAGAAGATAGTCATTATGATCATGGCCAGGACTTATCTTCAAGACCCCAGTTCCAAATTCTTTGTCAACATGCTGCTCAATGTTGAGAAATAAAATACATGAGCAAAAAGAAAATGGTTACAGAAAATCTAATGACTTTATGCCATACCAAATGAAAACATTACATATTAATAATAACTACAATTATAATTAATTTAATCATTTACTCACAACTTTCGAAGAGAGACAAACAAATTATGCATAGAAACACCAAATCTAGTTCAATTCATCAAGTTTTGCCTATGGGTCAAAATAGTCAATTTATTTTCTTCGGTAGACAAGCTGGGTTAGTAGGAGGCATAGAAGGGCTATGGATAGAGGTTCAGGCCTACAGGGTCACATACTCCTGGTTATTACTATCTCAACATGCTGGCATCTTCAATATCTATTAATCCTAAAAATTATGCAATCTGGGAGTTGTCTACAATCTCATGAATACCGCATGCATACAAAGAAATTTATCTATGAACATGAGACTTTATATTAAGAAAATCAAATGCTGAGAAGACAAGAAGTATAGCATGTTCACAGGAAATGGAAAACTGAGAAACATATATGGCAATGAAGTGAGTTTTTACTCTGTCAGAAATAATAGGGACGTGGCGGCCAAAGGTCATGGGCACAATTGCCTGCCCTCCGACATACTTTGAATAACGATCATCCTGCAAATAAACCCTTGTTAAGTAATATTCCTTCACAAACTGACATCAAAATTCAACTAGAGAACCCAACATGTTCTTAAAAACTTCAAAAAGGAGAAAAGAAATAACATCTTGCCCTAAAATTTCATACATAATTGCATTAAAAGGAAAAAAAAGAGGGCGGGGGGCTTTTAAGGATCAGACTTCTCTGGAATGATGGGTTTTCTTACAGTGGCAAATGATGAGTCATGCCCAAAGGGATCCATTTGTTCACCTAATAGCCCCTCTTTGTGGCAAGTTTTAGACAGTTTATGGACTGGCACAGAACAAACATAAAAATGGCAAGTACTGAACCCTGGATACGGTTATGTGGAGCAAGTTTGAAATCTCAGGTTCTCCCCCATTTGGCTTTTAGCCAAAACTGAAATATTTTGGTGGAATTTTGGTAGATTTCGCCCCTATACTTTGCCAGTCATTTCGTTTCGCTTTTTCTGCAAAACCGGAATATTTCACCAATTTCAGCAAAATTTAGAACCATGAGATGGAGAATCCCATTAGCAAAGTCACCTGTGGCAAGAACAAAGGCTTCTATCCAGACAGAGCCTGGACCTACCATCAACATAAGTTTACTCTAACGAGAATTGGAAATTTAACAGGAAATTAAGTGAAATTCG
This sequence comes from Protea cynaroides, assembly GCA_028583415.1. Lineage (NCBI taxonomy): Eukaryota > Viridiplantae > Streptophyta > Magnoliopsida > Proteales > Proteaceae > Protea > Protea cynaroides. The sequence goes on along the minus strand of CM053269.1, from coordinate 46,627,380 downwards.
GATTCAAAATCATCAAAAGAGATATAGAAAAAAGAGAGAAACTATTAGGAACTGCTGCAGGTCACTTGGATACCTGGATGCCTGATATAAAAAATGTCATCTGTGTATGAATAATGCAAAACTAGGAAAATAATAATACAGTTGAAGAATTTGAGGGCAGAAATCAGAAGAAAAAACTAAGTAGATCCTCAATTCATTTCTAATTAAAAAAAAGGAGGGGGGGGGAAGGGAATAACCCCCAGTCATTTATTAGTATTGCAATCTATACAATCAGAAGCCAACAACGAGTGCCTTAATTTTATCAACAACCCTAACATAAGTTTCAGATTGATTTCCATATGGCCTAGTGTTCCATTCCATCCAAATCAGCCATGATATAACCTGAGTATACTAAGAATTTTATCAGTACAGCTATTCAAAGAAAGAACTAAACCTTCACTGGGGACCTGGTTTCTCAAGTGGAGGTTCAGTTTCAATGGAAACCAAGTGCTAATGACATAGCTTTATGAATTGCAAAGCCAGGATAGTTCATCCAAGCCTAATTTATGGGGAATGATATTCATATTCATGACAGCCTTACTCTTATACAGTTATACCTATACGTAGGAGCAAGGAATCAAGTATCGACACGATACGGGGCGTATCGGCTGATACGTATCGGTTTCGACAGTAGTCGATATGATACAGCTCGATTTATATCTCGATTTTTAAAAAAATTATTGTATCAAAATGTATCGATCGTATTGGTTCGATACGGCTTGATACAGATCGATACCCTCGATACAGAACGATACCCTCCGATACGGCAAAAATGAACATTTAAAAAAAATAGGAAAAAAATAAAGAAACGTATCGACCTGTATCTATCAGTATCGACCTGTATCGGTCCGATACATATCGATACTTGTCGATACATGTCGATACGATAAAAATCAGAAGAAATCATTGGCGATACAAGTTTATTGTGAAGAATGTGAAGAATTAGAAGAAGAATCAGAAGAAGAATCAAAAGAAAAATCAGAATCAGAAGAAGAAGCAGAAGAATCAGAAGAAGAAATAAAAGAAAAATCAGAATCAGAAGAAGAAGAAGAAGAAGAAGAAGAAAAATCAGAATCAGAAGAAGAAGAAAAAGAATCAAAATGGAAGCAGCCGTGTTGATCGATGTCCTCTTTCGTTGAGTCCGGCGGAGAAACAGATCCTCTTCGTTGAGTCTGGCAGAGAAAAGAATCCTTCCCGAAGCCCTCTTTCTTTTTCTGAACTGTCCCTGATATTTTGACAACAACATACCTGTCCCTCATATTTTGTTTAATGTGATATAATGTATCTGCATGTAAGTTAATAATGTATACAATCCAAAAACAAATCATCATCTTCTTTTGATATGCAAACTGCTCCAATACATGACAGTGTATTGAAAATATATACACCACCCAATGAAAACAAAAGAAAAAGTATTGAAAATATATACAATACCCAATGAAAACAAAAGAAAAAATATTGAAAATATATACACCACCAAACGAAAACAAAAGAAATAATATAAATTAAATAAAAAAATAAGCACTTAAACACACTTACTCCTAGGTTGTTCAAATCGACACCATCCTAATAAGAACTAAAGACTCAAAACATAGCCCCGAAATCGGCAAACTTAATGTAAAAAACATTTTTCTTTCAATATTGGTTATTTATAGTGTTTTTATGTTTTAAAATTGTGTTTTCTAGGTTCCCTCATCATTTCTATGCATATTATGCCCCGTATCCATGCGTATCCACGATACGACACGATACGTCTCTTAATTTCAGCTAACCGACACGGTATCGATACACGATACTTAATTCCTTGCATAGGAGTATATATTGTGGTGGAAGTTGTACCAACCCTTTGGATACAGGATCTAATGTCAAGGTTATTGTAATACTATTTCTCTTTATCAGTAAATTATTACTTAACAAATAAAAATTTTCAAGGGAAACTCAATATCTTTTAAAGGATCCCAACTTGCATTGAAACAAAACCAGACTCATATAGGGACATAACCAAGGATTTCCTAGAGCAACGCCTAAAGGGAGATAGTCAAACTAAGGAAAAAAAAAATTAAAAGTACCATAGAAGAAAGAAACACAAAATGCATTGAGAATCCAACTAAGGAATTTTAAAAACAGTTTATGGAGGTTGATCAAGGTTCAACTAAATGATCAAACACCAAAAAAAAAAAATTGAAATTACCTCAGGATGCACTGCAATGGCTGTGTCACCAAATAGTGTTTCTGGGCGTGTTGTGGCTATTGTCAAGTAATCGCTCCTTCAACAGTCAATATTAAGGCGAAATATATGAATCATTACGAATCAAAATGAATGAACCAGTAACCAGTATTATAAAACCATCAAATACTATTAAAATCATAAATGTTATTTGAGATGCATGACAAATTTCTAGACTCTCATTACTTTTCCAGAAAATGAAGGGAGAATTTTCCATGTTTATTTGATGTTTATTTAAGTATATTTCAACTTTAGAAACTAGTGCATCATTACACACTACAGAAGAAATATTCCAGGTATGGTTTAATGAGAAATCTTCATGAAATGCAACAAAATTAAATACACAAGAATTTGCACAGTTTTTCACTAACATGCACATTTCAAAGCTTGTGGTTCACTTGGAGAAGAGGGGAAAGAAAAATCCATGTCCATTCATCTGAGACTTTGCCACTCTGGCGTCTGTCAGATGGGGATTGTGGACAGAGTCTTTACATCAGAAGTTGTAGAAGACCTAGCATTAGTTCCAAGGCTAATATTTTGATTTGGCATCATCAAGTCCGGGCCTCACTTGGAAGATTGCCAAGCAAATGGGGACCAGAAATGTACAAAGTGAGCTTTTGGAATTTACTTGTCATAATTGTGTTCATATTTCATTAATTATTAGTATAGTTGTCGGGGGCCGCCTGGGGGGCCGGGCGGCGCTTGGTGCCCTTTGGAAATGGGGGCCGTGGGCGCGGGGGGGGGGGCGGGGTCCGCCCCCTCTGTTCGCTCGGTTGCCCCGGCAAAAAATTATTAGAGTTTAGTGGCAATTCTGTACTTGTATGAAGTGATGAAACCTGCTATGAGGGATGGTCCAAACATGAGTCTGGCTTTTCTTTTATCGGTTTTATGTATTTGGTTCTTTCTTCATTAGTTCATTGATCATATACAATGGTTCTAGTAGCCTAGTTGAATTAGTAAAGTCCTACTAGAAGTGGCTTAAAATAAGACAAGTGTTACATGATTCCTAATTTAAGTGTGAGACTAGGAAAACTAAAGGAAAAGTTTATGGAAACCAACCTTGGAATCAAAAGGTTTTAAGATAAGTAGAATGAAGACGGAGTATATGATATGTAACTTTAGCCATACAAGGACAGTTAATGAGGTGGTGAAATTGATGAGAGGAAGATATACTGCAAAGAGATTATTTTAGGTATCTAAGCTCAATCAAAAATAAAGAAGGTGACATGAAGGATGAAGTTTTCAAAGAATTAAAATAGGAAGGATGAAGAGGATAGGTGCATCTGGAGGGTTGTGTGATCAATGCATGTTGTTGTAATATGGGTATAAGGGTAATATTGTACCTGTACTCATTCTCCTCTTATTATAAATAAAGTTGAACTGTCCATATGACAGTCATTCATTTCTCTGAAATCCCTCTTGGGATCCACACCCTAGCCGAAATCTCTCTCCCTTTCTTTTTCTCTCTTCTTTTATCATCGCTGCCGCAGGTCTCTAGCTTTTGCTCTAGCCCTCTACTGCCCTCGCTCTCTTCTAACGCCTCCCTCTCTTTTGCCTCTCACACTCAATGCTCTTGGTGGTGATTTCTTAACTACTGAGAGTCTTCTCTTCCGTATCTGGTTTCTCAATTTCTCTCCATGACCTAAATCTAAGAAACCGATCTTCCATATTTTTTCTCAATGATTGATGCTACAGGGTGCTAGTTCCCTGCTTGTGAGTTGGTGAAGGTGCTTGTTCCTACATCAACCTTTGGCAGTGGTTTGTTCTAGCCTCTTTTTCACCCCATGTGCAAATCTTCTACTTGGTAACCATGTTCGATGTTATTACCGCATCCTCTGGAATCGAAGGGACAGGTCGTCATGATTTCCCTGCATTCCCTGTCAACTCTGTTCGTCTTGATAGGAGCAATTATTTGATGTGGTCAAGGTCATGTTACCTATTGATTCTCGCTGCTATATCGGCTATACTACAAGTGAGACAAAGAATCCAACTATTATTGGTGACACGCAGAAGAAGTGCAGTTCTTCTAACTCCCTGGTAATGTCTTTTCTAATCAATTTAATGCAATCCTAGATTGCTTGGGGTTATCTTCTCTTGGATATTGCTGTCAAGATTTGGAAAGCTGCTAACATATTCCCAGGTTAGGAATGATGCTCATGTCTATAAATTGCGAAAGAAACTTCATGAGACTAAACAAAAGTATCTCAACCTGTCCCAATATTACTCAGAGTTGCGCAATCTGTAGCAGGAGTTGAACTTTTATGATACTTTTCAGGCTACCTACTCTGCCGATGCCACTAGTTTTCAGAAGAGGGAAGACAAGTTCCGGGTATATGATTTTCTAGCCAGCCTATATGTCAAGTATGATCAGCTTCGTGCCCAGGTTCTTAGCCGAGATCCATTTCCAACCTTGGAGCAATCATATTTTCTGATCCAGCTGAAGGACAGCAGTGACACTGCTATGCTGCCCCCCGCTCCTCCAGATTGATCCACCCTGTTTACAGGATCTGGTTCTCAGTCTCGACGTGGCTCTACTCGTTCAAGTGATTGCTCACCCTCTGATCGCGAGCCTGTCAAGTGTGAGTACTATGGTAAGGAACGTCATACCAAGGATTTTTGCTAGAAACTCCATGAGCGCCCTACTGGCTATACCCCCCATGGTCGTGGTCGTGTTCGTGGTTAGACTTCTCATGCTCACCACACTAAGGCTTCGGAGCCTGCTCCTGCTAGTGTTGTCTTCTTTCTCCCAGGACGAGCTTGCCATGCTTCGGCATCTGATTACTCGTTTGGAGCCTTCACTGTCTACTAAGTTTGCTTCTACCTCTACCACTTCCTTGGCTCCCTCTGCCTCAAACCGGCTGCCCCAGGTTTTTCTTTTGGTGGTCACTATGCATCGGTTGTCTCTCGGCCGTAGATAATTGACTTTGGTGTCACTGATCTCATGATTGATTCTAGCCTCTTCTTCAAGTATTCTCCTCGTTCTAGTAAAGACAAGGTTCAGATCGCCGATGGTTCTCTCCTCTGTTTCTGGCAAGGGTTCCATCGATTACTCCCCCACTTTCTCCTTCGCATTTGTTCTCCATGTTCCTACTGTCTCACTACTGATCTGAACTATAAAGTGACCTTTTTTCCTTCTCATTGTCTCTTTCAAGATCTGGAAACAAAGATAATGATTGGCTACAGCAGGGTACATAACAATCTCTATTTGCTCGATGACGATGGGATTCTCTCTGCAGTCCAACAAGCTCACTGATTCTGCTCCAGCCATCTCCGATTTACTACTTTTGCATAGGCGTTTTTGGCCATCCTCCTATTGACGCATTAGTTGTTTTTCCTCATTTGTTTCAGACATGCAACCCAAAAGATTTCTTTTGTGATGCTTGCGCTTTGGCAAAGTAAACACGCTCTAATTATTTCAGTTTAAATAATATAAGTGTTTCTCCATTCAAGTTAATACATTTTGATGTGTAGGGGCCTTCCCATTGTACTTCTATTTCTGGTTATCTATGGTTTGTTACATTTATTGATGTCATAATCTTGTTACTTGGGTTTATCTCCTCCACCATAAGAGTGAGGTCTTTCGTTGCTCAGCTTTTTCACAGTTTGGTTCTCACGCAGTTGGATATTACCATCCAGATACTCTGCAGTGATAAATTGATAATGGAATGGACTATATGGATGGTGCTTTTCAATCTTATCTTGCCACTCGGGGGATTCTTCATCAAACCAGTCGGGTAGATACACCAGCTTAGAATGGTGTCGCCAAGCGCAAGAATCATCATCTTTGGAGGTTGCCCACTCCTTTTTGTTTGAGATGCAGATTCCATCTTAGTAATGAAATGAGGCTGTGTTAACTGCTGCCTATCTTACTAACCGAATGCCGACGCGCATGCTTGACGTTTAGACTCCTCTCACAGTAATACAAGGGTCGCTGATTCTCCAATCCCCCACGGGTGTTTGGTTGTGTTTGTTTTGCTCAGAATCATCAGCATCCTGTTAGTTGGAACCCCGAGGTCTCAGGTGTGTTTTCATTGGTTACTCTGCCACCCAGAAGGGCTACAAGTGCTACCATGTTCCGTCTTGTGGTAGATGGGATTGAGTTTTTAAGAATACTTCTATGAATTGCCTCAGTGAATTAATATAAATTCAATGGTTAGACACAGGTGACAAATAAGTAGTTTTGCTTTTTCTAATAAATAATTGCAAGACCTTATATTCATCTCTTGAAAGTAGAAACGCACTTGAGATCACATCTGTATACCCCAAAAAACATATGCAAAGCCAACTGAACATACCATCAGGTATTTTATTTGGTATTAGTAGATTAGAGGCATTGTTGTCAAGGCGTCCCTAGGCGTCTGGGCTTTTTTTTGGAACTGGGCCCTTGGGTGCCTTGTGACTATGAGAAAGGTCGTCGCCCAGGCACTCTGGGCGTCCACTCTGGGCATCGTCTAGGGAGCCTTGGACCCCCAGAGTGCCTGGGTGACCACCTTGTTTTCAATATGTCATTCCGAATGTTCTACAAAAGATTTATTAGGCTAGACAGGAACAACATTTATTAAGCAATACTTATTTATGACTAATATATAAATGTTTCTTTCATTTTATATTTCATTTACTTAAGATATTATTCATAAATAAGCAAATACCCCCCCCCCTCCTTTTAAATCCAATAAAAATAGTCTAAAATTCAAATTCCAAAAGGATAAAAAATCAACCCTCCAGTTCAAGAACAAAAACCATATTTTGGTGCGGGGGCGATTTTCAACTTCCAAATTCTAGGTTTTTTTTTCAAATATAAAAATTCCATAAATCTTATTATAGTAAAGCATCACTAAAAACCAAGAGCGTGCCAAAATAATCTCTTGCTTTAATGCCCAAAAAATAATTTACATTTAGACGACTTTAAACAACATTCGTTTACTCCGAACAAGGTTTGACCGAAGCGTAACTCCTTCATTATAACTCGGATTCAAGCAATCTCGGATTTGTTGGAAAACTGATTATGCTAGCTTTGCAACGAATTCGAGATTGCTTGAATCCGATATATATTAAAGGAGTTACACCTCGATCAAATTTGTTAAAAGTATGCAAATGTTAGTTATAAATACGTGTTGCCCACTTAACTCACTATATGTTGTCTTGTTGTTTTTCTCATATTAATTAATTTATATTTTAAATGTTGATTATTTATGTAGAATGCAGCATATATATAAACATTAATATAGCATTAATATTTTAAAAATAAAAAAAAACACACTAGGAACGCCTTAGTCGCCTAGGTGCCTAGGCGCCCAGGCGCCGAGGATGGCCGAACACCTTGGATCGCCTTGTCACCTTGACAACTATGATTAGAGGTAATTTATGTTAGCATTGACAAGTTGTGCAACTAGTGCTTGTGGAAAAAGTTATTCACTTTAACCAAACAATGAACTGTAACTTCAACTCCTTTTGTTATAATTTTATAAAACTACAAGATAGTAACTTGGTTCCCAGATTAACTTCAGTGACCCCAAAATCAAGTCCTTTAATAGGCCTACTAAATAAAGTATTCCAAGTCAGGCAACCTATACTTTTTTTTTTAATTCCTTACTTTGAAATGCAATCGCAGAAGCTTTTCCTTGAATGAATGAAAGAATAAATATTTGTCCCTTCTTGTCCTTCCAAAACCTTAATTTTCCAATCCCAAATTTTGTCCTTACTCTTCATCTTTCCTTAACAAAAGACACCTAACCTCTTCCTGCATCACTCGTACTATCAATATAATGACTCTCTTCATCAAAAAAGGAGGGGGGAAGAAAAGAGTTTGTCCTTCAATTCTAACCATTTCTACACCCATGAGCCAACACTAACAGAAAAAAGGGGGATGTTCAGCACATGTTTCCAGGGTACACTTTAAATTGAAGTGATCATCATATAGCGAGGGTTTCTCCTAGTGGAAGAGGATATTCAAGGAACTTTAAAATATTAATAGAAAAAGGAAGGACATTGAGCAAAGTTAGAATTACCTTGAACCTCCAGCAACACGATACTTGATATGATATAAAGTACCAGGCTCTTCAGAATATTCTACTTCCTACACACCAAAAGAAAAGGAGAGAGAAGAAAAAAGAGGTGCAATTTATGTTAAATTGAAAATTTTATATAGTTTTACACTTTTACAGAAATAGCAATGCACATATCCACCAAAACTATACCAAGTCAGAGACTGCAGTCTGAAGATTAGGAGACCAGTTGACCATATAAGACCCTGAAAAAAAAAAGTATACTTCTTTGTTAGGCCATTGTCATACAAAGGGGATTGGCGAATTGCAAACAATGTGGTGCTACATGAGCTTGGTGTTAGCAGTCAAAAAAAGGCTATGGTCTGTAGATAGCTGCAAAAGATTTAGCCAAGATGCTCCTGCATTTTATTTCATTTTTGTTTTCAGACGAAACATGAAAAAGGCCTAATAATCCTTGTTGTGTGAAGACTCATTCATGATCCCAATACCAATAAAACCAAGACCCCCAATCGGTACTTTGACATATTGATATTAGACCTTTCTCAACTACTACAAGATCAATCCGTCCACAATACTGAAAGCACATACCTTGATATATCAGGCCTTTCTCATGGAGCCTAATAAAAGCCTCAACTACAGCTCCTGCAATCATTAGATAAATGATTTCAGACCACAAACATATTTGTACTCAATAAAAGTTACACCCAATATGATAAAGACACTTTTGCCGAAGCATGAGGTTCTAATAGTTTAAGGAGCCAGAAATTTTTTTTTTTTTTTTTTTTTTTGTGGGGTGTGTGGGGGAGATGATAGAACTCATTCAATGAGAAGGAAATAAAAAGAAGAAATGGAAGGGCAGGTCACAGAAACAAGGACCATCCCTGATAAATATGGAAAAAGATGGGCTAAGCCACAGAACCGATCAAGAACAATGAGCCCATTAAAATGTTAAAAGGAAACGGAAAAAAAAAAAAAGAGTTCCTCTTATTTTTCTCTTGAAAAGAATACCACCTAAGGACTGAGACATTCCAAATTCTGTGAAATTAATTTGAGCCATATCATAAACCATTGTTGTCAAGGCGCCTAAGCGTCCGAGCATTTTTTTGGAGCCTGGGCACTTGGGCGACTTGTGACTGTGAAAAAGGCGGTCGCCCAAGCACATTGGGCGTCGCCTAGGGCGCCTTGGACGCCCAGAGTGACTGGACAACCGCCTTGTTTTCAATGTGTCATTCTAAATATTCTTCAGAAGATTTATTAGGCTAGACAGGAACAACTTCATTTACTAAAGATATTATTCATAAATAAGCAAATATCCTTCCCCCAATTTGAATCCAATAAAAACAGTCTAAAATTCAAATTCCAGAAAGATAAAAAGTCAACCCTCCAGTTCAAGAACAAAAACCGTATTTTTATGTGCGGGGGCGATTTTCAACTTTCAAATGCTAGGCTTTTCCAAATATAAAAATTTCATAAATCTTATTATAGTAAAGCATCACTAAAAACCAAAAGCGTGCCAAAATAATCTCTTGCTTTGATGCCCAAAAAATAATTTACATTTAGACGACTTTAAACAGCATTCGCATACTCCGAATAAGGTTTGATCGGAGTGTAACTTCTTCATTATAACTCGGATTTAAGCAATCTCGGATTTGTTGGAAAGCTGATTATGCTAGCTTTCCAACAAATTCGAGATTGTTTGAATCTGATCTATATTAAAGGAGTTACACTCTGGTCAAATTTGTTAGAAGTACGCAAATGTTAGTTATAAATATATGTTACCTACTTAACTCATTATTTGTTGTCTTGTTGGTTTTCTCATATTAATTAAGTTATGTCTTAAATGTTGATTATTTATGTAGAATGCTACATATATATAAACATTAATATAGTATTAATATTTTAGAAATTAAAAATAAATAGACTAGGAACTCCTTGGTCGCTTAGGCAATGCCTAGGCGGCGCCCACGATGGCCCTAAACGTGTTGGATCGCCTTGTCGCCTTGACAACTCATTTTTTGAATATTATTGGAAAATCTGGGATAGGAATTGCTTTATAGATGGTCTTTCAAACTCTCTTACTGATATTTTAATATAACAAACTAACACCACGGGGCAACGTAGGAATGCTCACATTTTAACCAGTTGAAAAAGACTAATTGGATAGAAAACTATCTTACGACTTAGCTGCTCGTCAAGGGTGAAATGCTCTCTGGTCCAATCACAAGATGCTCCCAGTCTCCGAATCTGATTGGTAATGGTTCCACCATACCTGAAAGAAAAGAAAAAAAAAATTGACATCAATTTATTCACAGGTAAGGCCTAAATGAAAGAATAAAGGTCAGACCTCACTAATTCTGTAAGGCAAGACAAAAACCAGTTTCAGATTGGTAACTAACGTCAATATGTGTAAATAATAACTGTGTCTTTGGATCACATAAAAGTTAGAATCAGACAGCATTGTCAAAACACTTCCATGCAACTGACTTTTCAGATAAAATTGTCCACTTATTGGGTATCCTTTCAGCATAGATTGGGTGCAACCGTGCAAGTGGTCACTTTGTTCATTTTCCTCCTTTTTACTCCCATGTTTGTCTAAATAAACACCAAGTATTACATAAAAATCCATAAATTGATAGGCAGCAACAGGCCAAAAAAATTATTAGATAAGGAAAAAAAAAAAGAAAAAAAAGAAGAAGAAATATACAGAACGGCACAAGCCAAGACCCTCAAAAAGGGAAAGGGGAACAAACCAGAGGAGATCACCAAAAAAAGAGACTCGCAGTTCAAATTTCATATATATATGAATCAACCTTTCAACTTTCATTTTAATATACTTTTTACTTGGACTGAAATACCCTTTCTTTGGTATACTTTTTCATTGGACAAAATACCATCTCTCTCTCTCTCTCTCTCTCTCTCTCTCTCTCTCTCTCTCTCTCTCCTTCGCACCTTCTTTAACTGTCAACCTTATCTTCCACCGTTCCTCTCCCCCTTGGATTCCAGTATTTTTACTTTTTAGAATTTTTATAGTACTAAATTAAAACAGAATCTCAAAGATAATCTCTTTAGTGAAGGAATATAACAAAACTTTCCTTCTCACTGACCCTCTTCCTTAATTTTACTCCTAGGAAATAGGAATTAGGAATTCTTAGATTCTTTATGTATATATTCTCAACCAATAAAAAACATTCTTATAAGCATACAAACCACTAACTATTTAGTCTTTTCTCACCTCTCAATAAGAAACCTATTATTCTGCTCCCTAAAAAAAATCTAAACTTGGTTATTTGTAAATTCTGAGAAGTACATATGTTGCATTATTATTGGTCGGTCAACCTTCTCTACCCCTTCTCTCTTTCACACAAATAAGTTTCCCCCATCCCCCCTCCCCCCAACCAATAGAAACCCTCCTATTCAATTTCATTCACATAGATTCTCTCACTTTCTCTCTCTTTCACTTCATGAATCACTCACTCTCTTCACGAATCACCTGATTCACCTCCTCCCCCCCCCCCCCACTAAAGTTCTTCCAATTGGCTGGCATATATATTGTTGCATCCTTAAAACGAATGACATAAGTACTAATATTGGTTCTTCGTAGTAGTTCAATGGTGATTTTCTGAATGTGTTTTGACTTTCTATTAAAATCATATTTATTTTTTTGATTAGAACACATGAGCCCTCAACTTTAGAGGGTCATCATAGTTATAGAGCTGAACAATAATGTGAAAGTATGTAACAATTTTCTCACAACTTTCATTGTTGACAAATTCCCCATCCCATTAGTAGATTCCGGTTCTAGCATGGATTTTCTGTATAATTAAAATTTTGAGCAATTTTATGAAACTATAAAACTATTGTATGTCTGTGTGGGAAAATGATAAATATGCAGCGAAATGTATCAATATTCTGGCCTTATTTTAACAATTTTAGTGTTTCAACTTTCTCACAATCAAATGGTAATTCTTGGAATTCCATAACAGACAATATTTTACTCTGTAGCAACGAAGGGCTGCAGTTGGATCAACATTTTATGGTGAACTAGGCATAAACGAAAGTGATATATTTGTATCAGATGGTGCAAAATGTGACATTTTTTCATGTTCAGGTGTGTTTCAATTTCCATTGATCCATAGTCATACTTTTATTCCCTCTGTACAGATAAAAAAAAGTGAACATGAGATTTACGTGGATGTTTTGCTTTCCAAGCTTGGTTACACGCACATCTGACCGCACTTTTTGGGCTGTGTATGGTTTATGCTGGTTCTATTTCACGTGCAGCTCTTTGCTCATGAGGCAACAAAAACAAACATTTTCCCATCCAACTCACAGTCAACTTGAAACCAAATGTCCCAAGTAGGTAGCATTTCTTTACTGCTCTTCATCTCTTTGATCTTTGTTTGGTCTTGCTCATGCTAATATGTTTTTGTTTAGGCATAATTAGGTGAAACTGAAAGGATTAAGAACTGCAAAACAAGGGTTTTGACCAATGAACAAGAACCAAAGGTGAATAGATTGTGGATGCTAGATAAGAATTGTCCAGGCCTGGCAATGGAAAGGCTTTTGGGCACTTCTAACTTACGTAGTCCTACCAACTGATGGTGTAAGAAAGTAGACCCAAAAGCTAATTTTATGTACAAGTTTGATTTAAGTTTTACAAATCTTAACTTTTGGATATAAGTTTTTTTTGGGGGTAAGTAACTTTTGGAAATAAGTTAGAATACCATTAAAGGAAAGCCAATCTTCTCTCTCTCAATTTATTTTTTTTTAAATTAAAAGGACTTTGAATTCAAATCTTCATTGGGTGCTCTAAAAGATTTACAAAACTACTTCCACTAATTTTTTTTTCTCTTTCTTCTTCTCTCCCTTTGGAACCCAACACAGATGCACACTGCCCCCTCCCTACACACGAACGCACATATAGATGGATGCACACACTAATGGGCTATTCAATGGATGTAATAGTTCATAATAACAAAATATGGCTGTCAGATCTGGACAAAGTTCAACCACAGGTATATCTTTAAATTCCCCTCAATTAGTTCATCACAAAATTTTGTATTTTTCTTTTATTCTTTATTCAATATTATAGATACAATTTCAGGCTCAGTTCACCACAAAATGATGTATTTGTTTTACTGTTTATTCAATATTTTAGATGCAATTTTAAGCTTTGACTTGTTCCAAACATTTTTACTCTCTGCCATTGAACAGAAATGCCAACACGTGCATCTACACGTGCATGTTTTCTAGTATATATGTATATATGATTGGTAATAACATAAGAAAAAAATTTTAGAGCGGAGATGAAGAAGGGAACAGAAAACAAGACAGCACCATGAGAAAAGAGCCCCCAAGGCCCAAGAGAAGCAATGAAAACAAATTAGATCCCCCTACTCCATTCCACGAACGGTACTGCAGCGAACTACTCAAACCAGAAGGCTCAAACATGAACCCAATCTCCTTATTTTCTATTGGACTTAAAGAAATCTGTAAAATAATATTCAGGGAGAGAGGTACACAATATCTTCTTTTAATTGTTCAAATACCTTGGAGTTATGTCATCAATTCTGCAAGTATTTCACAGTGGTCAAATAAGAGAGGAGAAGAAAGAAGAGGATCTCTTCTCTCGTCCCCCTCAAACAATAGATTTCCTTTGCATGTTTTCATCGACTAATCAGCATTGCACTTAAGATGGCCATGGCAACAGTTGCAATTCAACTCACATGGTCATATTGCCATTGGGAATGAGGTGTAGGTTTATGAGGTGAGGGACCAAGCCCTGATGCCATGCCAGAAAAGATGGAAGAATTTTTTTGTGGTGGCAGTGCAGACGAGCTGGAGGAACACCTTCATGATTAAAAGCCTTTAGTTGAGGAGTGGTTTCAAGTTCTTTAGATATGGGAAGGAAAAGTTTTCAATCATGCTGGGTTCAGAATCCTTCTCATCGAGCCTAGCCACTTTTCAGCCATGTGGACTAATGATTTGGCAGGCTCACCATTGGATAGATTTGGCAACCACCTGATAGCCTGAATGCTAAATCGCCACACCTGACCGTGAGGAACCATCATATATTGGGCTTCCCCTCATCACCTATTGGATAAGCAACAACAAGAGGTATTTCATTGGCATTAAGGTAAAGTACGATTGAACAAAAGAATAACAAATGGGATGATTCACCAATCACAGACAAAACAAAAAAACCATAAAACCTTTACACAGAGAGAGAAACAAAAAAATAATAACAATAATTGGAATTTTATTGATATGATTCATCAAGTAGTCCAGTTCTCCCAAATAAGGCTGACCTACCTTCACCAAATCTGGTAGCAAAGACACCTATAATTTTTTCTTGTATGGGGCTTTCCCCTCGACTGTTCAGTGGTTCCTCTTTGACTCTACTTCCCAGACTTCCCAAACTCTATTTGAATCTCTATAATGACAAATGAAGTGTCAAATCAAATTGAAATTTTGATCATGAATAGATGATGATGTGGAAAACATGTACACTACATTTGAGCCCCAACTGTACTGTCACATGACAATTATCAAAGGTGAGATCAAATGGATTTTAGATATAGGTGTGCTGGAACCCAGCTCCCATGGAATAAATTTGGCTTTATGCTCCAGGAGGTGAGTAGTAACCAGTAGGCTAATTTTTGCAGGTAGCCAGAGATCTGTGATTGGTTTGTAATTGAAGACCAAAATGATTTAGATGATTGGGATTTGGGAGAAGGGAGGATCCAAAGTTACAAAAGTTGCCTGCTGGAAAGAGAAAAATGTGCCTGGCTGAGGGAAGAGCTCTTAATAATTTTCATTCTCTAGGTTTGTTGTTTTGAAGTTGATGCCAGAGGGGAAACCGGCTGGAGTGTCCCATCAAGAGTTCTGTTTTGGGTTTCTTTTTCTTCTTCTTCATCAGGGGTTGTTGTGTTTGCTTGCTTCTTCATTTTCCATTTCTTCATCCTAATAATGATTTCCTTATTGGGGAAAAAAACAAAAACTCCCCACAACACCGAACCTTATTTTCTCATCACCTCATTCGGAAATCAAATTCAAGATTGTAGCCCTTCCCAAATCAATCACAGATATCAAACCTTCCATCCCATTTACTAGTTCAATGTTTTTACAAGTTAAGACTGAACCCCATCAAAAATACTTCTTCCTCCAAAAATAGCCACTTGGTGGTGGGCTGACCACCTTTCCGAACGCAATTCCCACTACTCATTCAACTGTCTACCGTATAGCCAAAACATTGAGCACAACTTTACAGTATAGTAGTATACACACAAGGAAGTAGGCTATTAAATCTACATTTTATCCACATTTTCCACCTCATCTTTTTCAGGCTCAAGGGAATCAAAGTCTTATTAGAATATTCTTGAAATATTTCCGTAGTATCTTCATTTTGACAGATAATGACCTCATAATATCTTTTGTTAAAAGCTCCATATAAAAAGCCCATCCACCTCCCACATCCTAAAAGTTAAACCAGATTATTGATAGCTGCCCCGCCTCCTCATCGATCTTCTCTCCAAGAACACCCTTGGAAACTCATCAAGCCTTTGGTTTTCAAGGAAGACCTCATATGGCCATTAGAGCCATAGTTGTCAAGGTGTCGCCTAAGCGTCCAGGCGCCCTTGTGTCACCTTGGAAAATCAGGCGCCCCGTCAGGTCTCCAATGCCTTGGTTTGTCTTGGCGCCTTGACAACTATGATTAGAGCAATAAAGCATTTTCTATAACCGGAGATTATTCGACTTTGGAATGGGAAGGTCTTTGCTGCTTTTTCTGGTATAATTGGAAGAGGAAATTCTATAAAAGCAGAATAGATGGCCATTACAGTGGGGTTGTAGTTGCTGAGGGATACAGGGCAGACCATGCAATTGTAGAGGGACAAGATTCAGCAAACGTTATTGATTGGATAAGGAAATCAGAAGAGGAACCATGGCACTCTGCGCAGATAATAAGACCTATTCAGCATTTATTTTACCAGATGAACCTTGTATTCAATGGATGCTAAGAAGTATCAATAAAGTTGCTAATGAGTTGGCAAGCAACGGGTAATGCCTCCAAAACTTTGTTTTGGGATGATAACCCATCATGAGGTGACCACTGTTGTTGGAAGTATACTGCTTTTGGGCCAACCCTTTGAGTCATTCCCCTCATGCAGCATCCTATTATTATGTCTTACGTACTTTTTAATTCATTATCAACAAAGCCTTATTCATCATTCCAAGAAAAGAAAAAAAAGGTCCATAGTTATGCCATTTGGGAGGGCCTTTTGTGAAACATTTATCAATAATGTGCCCAGAAGTGGCAACTTGGTATTTATCTGAGAATCTTACCTACATTGGGTGAAGGTTTCCAGCTCCTTTCAAGCTTGATAGAGAAGGGATTCAGATTACATAGTCATACTA
The DNA here is from genome assembly GCA_028583415.1 of Protea cynaroides. NCBI lineage: Eukaryota > Viridiplantae > Streptophyta > Magnoliopsida > Proteales > Proteaceae > Protea > Protea cynaroides. The sequence continues at coordinate 46,610,694 of CM053269.1, read as the reverse complement.
CATATATAGAAGCATCAATGATTCAAATAAAAGGACTCCAGAGTGAAGTTTAGCTTAAAGGTCTCAAGTGCTGATATTGATGAACTATTATTTATCAAACATTATGCAAAGTAATCCAGATATGCAAAAGCAAAAGAAAAGGTAATTATTGTTTAGGAACATCGAGGCATAAAAGCTCCAAGCATGAAGCTGTTGATAACAAATATGACCAGCTAAATGCTGCGAAGAAAATGAAAGATGAAATAAATAGCACGGACAAATATTGACAAGGTGGCATTAGCGATATAAAAATACTAATTCCACGGGAAAGAAGAATAACATGAGTATGGAACAGAAACCTACTTCTCTTTCCACTCCCAAACTCTTCTTGTGAACTCATCCCTACTTAATTCAGTCTTTTTTATTCCTTCAGATGCAAGCATTCTCTCCACAACCAACTGAAAGAACAACATATTAGCACCATCAACAAGGTGTTCCTATAAATAACAAATATTTCACAAGGAATGGTTTTTTGTTTTTCCTTTTTAAGTAAAACTTCAGATAAGGCTTCAGCTTATGTATGAAGCACTCAAACATCATGAAAATACATAAAGAAAAGGAGCAGTTAGAACTTTAAGGTATAGTGAACATAAAGTCCAGCTCAGTATCTAGGCAATGTAAATGCCATTACAAGGTCACAGCGTTCAATGCCAACCAGAAAAACAATATAATAACAACGGAGCAGGATTCCGTAATGCCATGACCTGGAACCCTTATCTTCACACTGAAACTATGAATTGGAGTTTCACCAGCCCCCGGACTAGGACATATTGCAGCCATGGAGCAAATTTTAGACAAACTCGAAGTATCCACATATCATTATAGGTTTTCTGAGAATTGCACATTTGCAAGAAAAATAGAGGAAATCAGCTCAACAAGTACTGAATCAAAAAGAAAGCCCACATACGTGGTGGTCATCTGGTAGCGATAAGCCACCAAATTTGCCAGGTGGCCTATCAAGGGTGTCCTCCAGCTATGATCTATCCATTGGTCAGCCCGCCAAACAAACAGCTTACATGGCTGAAAGAGGAAGCATGATGGGAAGGGTTCAGGGTATTTCCTACTCCAGAAGACAAGTTGCTACAGTTGCTGGAGATACAAGAACTGGGGAAGGCCAAGACCTACAAATCTGGGAATCTCATGTGATGGGTGGCTTCGCTGTGAAATCTTTTTTTCAATATGACCCATTCAGGTGCAGTCCTTATCTTGCAGGATTATATGGCAGAATCAGGTACCTCCAAGGATTTACTTTCTTTATCTAGATAGTGGCCTACGACAAGATTTTGACAATTAATTATTTGATTTCCAAGGGGCATTGCAGATCCAAAATGAATGTCGATTATGATCGGATATCGAGGAGTATGTGGATCACTTGTTGCAAAGACATAACCATGCGAAGGGCTTATTGGCCGGGGCGATGAATCTGTTTGCAGTCAGTTGGATCATTTCCAAAGCTATAAATTCGTTCATGCAGGAGGGAGAGGGAGGAACTGTTAAGGGAACAGACAGAACTTTGCAGAAACATTTCCTTTTGCATTCTGCTGGTGTGTATGGAACGAAAGGAATACCAGGGTACTGGATTGGTGGGAAGACTTCTTTGTCCGGGGGGGAGGGAGAGGTTGAATTTTAAATATCTGTATGTTTCTCATCTTGAATAATTTATACAGACCATGGTGTATGTAATATCTCGCATCCGAATTTTGGACTAATCAGAATTTCTTATGTTCTTTAATAGGTGATTTAGATAGAGTTTGTTACACATTGGGGTATTTTTATCATTTATGACCCCTAATAGGTAAGTATTTAATTAATTAACTTATGAACATTTGTATTTAAATATGTGTTACGATAACGAGCTGGCTGGTTGTTACCTTAAAAATCTTATTTTGGTTTCCTTCTTTTAAGTTATTTTCTTCCTTATTTAACTCTTCTTATTTTAGATTCCTTCTTGCAATAGACTCTAATGATTGCTCCATAAATAAAAGGCTAGAGGAAAGGAGACACACACACACAGTTTTCGGTAACAGCATACTGCTGAACCGAAATCTCCTATTCTCCTCCTCTTCCATTCTTCTTCTTTCTCTTTGGTTTGCAAGTTCTCTTGTGTTTGTGATTGTCACATGGTATCAGAGCTATAGATCTCTGGTCTTCATTCAGCAAAATATTGTTTTGATCAAGGTTTAAAATCTCGGGTTTCGGAGGAGTCTCGGCCTCCTCCGAAACCGAGATCTCGGCGAGATCTCGCCGAGACAGTGCGAGACAGCCTTAAGGCTTAAGGCTGTCTCGGTGGTCAAAATGCATTTTTTAGGTCTCCACCTTCAGGGGAACCTCATTTTTGCATATATAAACACATTTAGAGTATAAAATTGTAAAAATAATGACCATTTGTGGTTGTTGGGGTTTACACCCATGTTTTGACAGTCAACGCTGAAGTCGTAGTAAATTTAGGTTAATATTAGCATTATATTCAATCAAATATGGCAAATGAGACAAAACAAAGCATTAGGGGAAAGAGAAACAAAATAACACTTCATTATAAATCATTAAATCATAGTTCAAATATTCAACATTGAATGATCCCATAGTCCCCCTATACCCATAGTCCACAATTCCACAATCCTTATACAGATACAATGTCTAGTAATACGTAGGGTGTCGTGGATGATCCATCCTACTATCATCATACATCTGGGAAAGTTGTCAACGCAAATTGTCTTCCAATTGAGCAACATAATCTTCCCATGACATTCTTGATGCAAAGTAGTTCTGGTAGTCTTGCACATGATTCATAAATATAACATCGGTAGCTGTCCGAATGATACCTATCTTTGGGAAGAATGGAAAAACTCAAGTAGTACTGCGTGCGTAGACTCTTGCGGAAGTTCGATGGAACGGAAAGAAGTTGGTTGATCCACTCGACTCCGTGTAACGTGCTCCCGCATCTCAACCATCGTCGAAGGAAGAACCATATGCGATCGCTTGATGGGATAGGGGCCGAAGTTGAATTAACAAATCATTTGAGGTGTATGCTGAACCGGTGTTGTATCCGGGAAAATTCCACTTTGCTCATGTCCACCGCGGTAACTACTATTCTCCTCCATACTCAACCTCGTAAGCCGGAAGAGAGGCTATCAACGCCGACGCCCATCGTGCTACCGCAATCGGCATCTTCATCATGTTGAGAATGGGAATGATGCGGAGGCCCAGCGAATACGAGTTGGCTGCGTGATGAGGATGGCGCGCGGCACCATGGTCATCATCTGTGTTGCATGAGTGTCGGCTCTCCCGGTGTATCTAACGGTGATGCTCGTGGCTCGGATCAGCCCCAATATTGACAATAGTGGCTCGACCCCCCCCCCATGATCACTATCACTAGCTCCACTACCACCCAACTCCACTCGGGATCTTCGATCGTGCCGGCCAAAGAGGGTCAAACGGCACGGGTGACCGTGTATGGACTCGACCCTCTTCCGAGGCTAAAAACTCGCCAACACGGTATCCAAATGGCTGGCCAAATGGGAGTCAAGCATCCCCGGGCTCGCCCATCACGGGTACTCCACGTCCCACACCCACTCTACTAATGGATCTTCCTCTTGAGTCAACCGGAAGATGTTGGCGAGCTCGAGCGGGTATCATCCCCCTTATCATGGAACATGTCTTGCACCCTCGCCTCATGTTGTAATGCACAAAGACCAAGTCATTTAGCCGTTGGGAGCCAAATCGATTCCCTCTTTGAATGAATGAAGTTGAAAGTACTCCGGTTCGCTCGCGGCCAAACGCAGAGCATGTCCGAGCTAACACTCTATTTGCTATCTTCTTGGAGCAGGTGCATCTTTACCATACAACACCCACGATTCAAAGCATAAGAACAATAACAATTTGATTTCGTATGTCATTTAAACGTAATAAATAAAACATAAGATAATTTAATATCGTATGTCATTTAAACGTAATACATACACGGATCACTTTTGTCGCGTCCGACCACTACAATGGGAACCCAAAACACGGGCTCCCGAAGGTTTTAATCTACATACAATCGAAAACTTGTAAATATTTGCAATTACAATATATAGTTTTGCCAGACTAGCAATAGCAGAATAACGGATACCATCGCCACGGCAATCATATTTCCGAGAATGAAGCCACAACTCAACTCTAGATTTGCCAATGCCCGTGCTTAGGGATCGGCTCCAACTTTGCAACCACTAGCTTCACCGCAATTAGTTCTGCGTTGGTCCCAAGTACATGCGTATACCGGTACTTGGGGTTCAAATAGTATGCTAAAATATTTGACGGGGACACATGGTTAAAGCAAATAAAAATATATTGGTACATAAGTAACACTAAAGTAAATACATCATCAAATTTACTCACCAACCTTATGCAATGGATGCATGAGTTGGCTCTCCCATCGGTCATTGATGATCTTTATATAATTCTTGTAGCCACGTGGTATCAAAGCTTTAACAGTACTTTCAATGCGCTACAAGAAGATAAAAAGTGGCATGGTAGGTTTTCGCTCGTATCTACCAATCTCAACACTGCATACTACGGGATGCAACACCTGACTACCACCTTCACATTTTGCCAAAATCATGCTAGGCGATGGCACTCTGGCTTCCACTCCCTAGGGGTAGCCGATTGTCTCCATGAAAACCAATTCCGGATGCAAACATCGATCCGAGTCCGGCCATCTTCGCCTTAAAGCTCTAATGCCATGAAGTTCGTAGCGAACGGGATGCCCGGTCGACCAAGTCCCTCCACATCTCTCCCCGAGCAATTCAAGGAATAACCATGGTTGTAGATGAAAGTGATTACTTGTCTTGCTTGCTCAACCACTCTCTTGACTTTACTTATCTTGCCCATGTCCTTGACATCAAACAATACAATGGGCGCACATGGAGTCCGGAAGAGATTGCGGTCGGGATTGTTCATTAACATCTCCCATGCCTTCTTAAAATTCTGCCGTTGTCCGTCACAATCTCGACAACGTTCGAGCTCCCACCTCAACCACCACCTCTTGCAACAGCCCATAAATATAATCCGCATCTTTTACTTGCCGATGCATCAACGGACCTAAGGAACACCGTCCTCCCATCACGGAAACCATGAAGTTGATGATGGACTTTCGGTAGGACCAGTCCAACCATCCACATAATAGTTACTCCTAAATCTTTCCAATTCTTCTTCCGGCCTAGAATCCGGTCTTGTAATTCCTTCATGTTGAGGCAAATAATGAGTCATTAACTCAATTGATTTGGCCATCAACCCCCGCCGCCTCAAGACGCATCAAGATGCTTTGAAAAAAAAGTCCGTGGTGGCATTTCTTTGGGATGCCATGATAAAGCGACCACTTAGAGTAAGAATACCCTACCGACTCCCCTATTCTTTCCCCCAAACATTGCCTTTTTTTTTGCTTACTACCTTGCCGAAAGACTGCGGGATCTTCTGTAGAACTGAACATAATCATCCCGCCCCCATGGCCGAGGAACGGGTTCTTCCCTTCTACCGTGACCAGAAAACCAAGAACCAACCCTTTGCTCCGTCTCCGTGGCCCGGGCTCAAGAAATCCACTACCCCCGCCACCGCTCCCGGATGTACCCCTTCTTGTCCGTCTCCTCTCTCGCATCTAATCTAAGGGTTTCTCCTATAGCCATTGCCGCACGACGCATCTGTCTTGCCTTTGCCTCTGTCATCTCTTCTACATCGCATCCCTCGACCTCATGTTCCTCACCGGATTCCGGTACGGTGCCTCGAATTGCCTCCTCAAATTATTATTTTTCTTTCCATTGCTGCCCTCCTCCGCCTCCCTCCCCCCTCAAATGTTCACCTATGGCCCCGGATATCTCCATAGGACACCGCGGGCATTTGGAAACATCTTTGCCCAATCCACTCAAGTGTTGCTTGGGCCTTGTGATGCCGCGGACAAGCTTCTTCCCACAAAAATTACACCGAGTTTTCTTCCTATCACCTGGGGTGCGGTCGCATACCGCCATGCGGGGTCGGTTCGGGAACCGGTACCGCGCCCCATCGCCCGCCCCGAACTTGGTCCAACATAATTTCAAGCACCGTTCATAGAAAACACAAACTTGATAACCTTACAAACTTACACGCGAGAAATTATATTTCAAAAATTTTTCAATTTTAAATGTGATCATAACATTTTCCTTATTTTTCCCGATTTTATAGCATTTTAATCATTTTTAAATTAATTTTTAATTGCTGAAAATATTTTTAATATAAATAATTTTAAAAAAACATACACAACCGAAATCGAAATCTGAAATCGTAGGGACAGTAGATCGCCAACGGTGATTAACATATAAATAGGTCATCATCATCAAATGAGTCATAATAATAATTATTTTAAATTTTAATTGCTGAAAATTCATTTTAAATGCAAATAATTGAAAAAATACTTAAACAATCAAAATCGAAATCGAAACCGTGAGCTTGTAGATCGGGCTCACGTATCAACATATAAAAATTTCATCACATACAAAAAAAAATTTCTCCTCATGTAAAAATCTCATTTTCGGCAAGAAACTTACCTTCAAGTTGATATGAAGCTCTTACGAATCCCCGCAGTCCGAAGCACCACCCGTAGCAATTAAAAGTCCAAACAAACAAAAAGGGGAAGAAATGAAAAAATTGAAAAACCAAAGAAGAAAGAAGAAGGGGCAATCCGGTCGAGTTTCGACCGAGAACAGCCACTGTCGTCTTTATAAAGACAAAAAAAAAAGGAAAAAGCAATATCTTGCGGATCTCGGCGAGATCCGACGAAAGCGAGATCTCGGCGGAACATGTAACTGCCGAGACGAAAATGGTTATCGACCCTATTTTCATCTCGGCTAGTCACGAAAACACCGAAAATGGCGGGCGAGATCTCGCCGAAATTTTATTCCATGGTTTTGATAGGCCTTTAATTTCTCTCCCCTCTCTATGTAAGAATTTTTTTTTTACAACTACTACTGGTGATCGAGAGGTTTTGTTCTTACTAATGCTTCTGTAAGTCTTCTTTCTTGCAATACATACCATCTCGATCACCCTATTGATACCCTACTACTACCACCATCATCCATCACCCCCTTTGAGCCTTCCTTCCTTAACCGAGATTTGAAAAGAAAAAAAAAATTATATATATATATATGTATGTATTGTTGCTTACCTACTGCTACCGCCACCATCATCCATCACCCCTTTCGAGCCTTCCTTCCTTTGGCTACTCGGTTGGCTAAACCGAGATTTTATTTTACATAGTTGTTGATAGTTGAATTTCTTTATTCTTTGTACATGATGACTGATCCTAAACCCACTGAGATTCAGATCATCTCTATTAAATTGAAAAGAGTTTCCAATTACCTTCTTTGGGCTCAGGCTATTAAAGCCTATATCCTTTCAAAGGATAAATTGACATTGTTATATGATGATCCTCCTGACTGTGATGCTAAAGAACCTGATGCTTTGAAAGTTTATAATACCTAGCTACGCGATAATTCCACTGTTCAAACATGGTTGTGGAATAGTATTGATCCCTCTATTTTGCCAACTGTTATGTTTCACAACACTGCTAAGGCTATTTAGAATGACTTACAAGTGACATATGGACAAGATAAAAATGTCTCCTATATCTATAATCAGACTTACAAGAGACATATAGACAAGATAAAAATGTCTCCTATATCTATAATCTCTATGAGAAGATGTTCACCTATTCCACTGGTGATAAATCCTTGACTGAATACTATGGAGGGCTCAAAGGCATCATTAAGGAAATACAAGCTGTGCAGCCTCTTACCACTGAGTTCTATGTTGCTAAGTTCTTGACTGGTCTCTCACCTGATTACTAGGCCGTCAAAAGTCAGATTCTTGCAAGTGCCTCCATTCCTACCCTAAGTGAAACTCTTCTTTATTCTAATACCCCCTTATTTCATGTCTCCCCAAGAGTTTTTTATAGTACTTGCTTTGTCCATATAATGCATCCTAAATTGAATAAACTCTCCCCTCGTTCTATCAAATGTATTTTCCTTGCTTATTCTCGTACTCAAAAAGAGTACAGATGTTTTGATTTTATTATTAAGCATCATTTTGTGAGTCCTGATGTTACCTTCTTTGAAAACAAACCATACTATCCAGTTAAGGTGACTCATGTTTCATCTCCGTCTGAACCACCAATACCTCCCATCCCCTCTAATGATTCTAAACTAACTCCATCATCATCACCACCACCATCACCTACACTGCCACTAAAGGTCTACTAGTGTCGCAAGCCGATGGCTCCAACCATTATTGTGTCTCACGCTCCACCTGCTACTACATCTACTCCTGGCGCTGAGGTCATCCTGACCTCCTTATTGCTCTCCGTAAAGGTATCCGGCCCGCACTCAGCCTGACAGATACTCCTTACTTTTCCTAATGAGGATTTTGTTACTACTGACCATCTTCCTACTTGTCATTAGAGTCTTGTTTAATCTTTATCTGCTACATTTGTTCCTACTACTTTTTCCCAAGTCTTGTCCCTTCCAGGATGGAAAGCGGCTATGGATGCTAAAATTGATGCTCTGACATCTCGTCAGACTTGGACTTTTATTGATCTTTCGCCTAGTCAATTTGTGATTTGTTGCCAGTGAGTATATACTGTGAAGCATAATTCCAACGGCTCTATTGAACGCCAGAAAGTTCGTCTTGTAGCCAAAGGATTTACTCAGACCTATGGAGTTGACTATTTTGAGATCTTTTCTCCTGTGGCTTGCCTCAACTCTTTTAGAGTTATCATCTCTACGGCCGTAAATTTTGATTGGCCTCTTTATCAGATGGATATTAAGAATGCATTTTTGTATGGGGATCTTTTGGAAGAAGTATATATGGACCAATCTCCAAGGTATGTTGCTCAGGAAGCCAAAGTCTGCAAATTACTCAAGGCTATCTATGGACTTAAACAATCTCCTCGTGCTTGGTTTGATAAATTCAGCACGGTTATTACTAGCTTTGGTTTCACTTCTTGTTATTTAGATCACTCTATTTTTGTACGACGTCATCGGCCTACTATCACCATAATAGAAGTTTATGTTGATGATATCATTGTTACAGGGAATGACAAGTCAAGGATTGTAGAAATTAAGTCACATCTAAACAAACATTTTCAGATGAAAGACTTAGGACTTTTTCATTACTTCCTCGGTATTAAAGTTGTTCGGAGCCATACAAGTATCAGTTTATTCCAATGTAAATATGTACTTGAATTTTCTTGCCGAAACAGGACTACTTGGTGCCAAGCCAACTGAAACTCCCATGGATCCTCATCAGAAATTTGAAATTGGTGATAGTCCTGAATTTTCTGATGTTCATCAGTATAGACGTCTGGTTGGGAAGCTAATCTACCTCACTGTTACTTGGCCTGATCTTTCTTTTGCAGTCAGGATGGTCAGCCAATTTATGCAAGCTCTTAAGGCTATCCATTGGGAAGCTGTCTGTCGTATATTACACTATCTCAAAAAGTCTCCTGGCACCGATCTTATTTATTTCCGCCATCGTCATCTTGATGTTGTGGGGTTCTTTGATGCCGATTGGGCTAGGGCAGATGGTGATAAACGTTTTACTACCGGTTACTGTACATTCGTTGGTGGCAATCTTGTCACCTGGCGAAGGAAAAATCAGACTACTATCTCTAAATCAAGTGCTGAATCTGAATACCATGCTATGGCACAGACTACAGCTGAACTACTATGGTTGAAAAATCTTCTGCAGAAACTGGGATTACCTCACGCCCTATGGCCTTAATGTGTGACAATCAAGCTGCGATCTACATTGCCAGCAATCCAGTGTTCTATGAACGTAACAAGCACATAGAAATGGATTGCCATTTTATTCGTGATGTTGTTATGAAGAAGCTTGTTGTCACTCCTTTTGTTTCTTCTTCAAATCAGCTCGCCGATATACTTACTAAGCCTTTGTTTGGACCAGCGTATCGTTTGAACTGTGACAAGCTTGGATTGGGTTATCTGTACACTCCAACTTGAGGGAGAGTATTATGATATCGAGCTAGTTGGTTATTACCTTAAAAATCTTATTTTGGTTTCCTTCTTTTAAGTTATTTTCTTCCTTACTCGACTCTTCTTATTTTAGATTCCTTCTTGTAATACTCTTATGATTGCTCTATAAATAAAAGGCTAGACTACACACACACACACACACACACACACACACAGAGTTTTCGGTAACAGCATACTACTAAACCAAAATCTCCTCTTCTCCTCCTCTTCCATTCTTCTTCTTTCTCTTTGGTTTGCAAATTCTCTTGTGTTTGTGATTGTTACAATATGTATATGTGATCCTTGTTGTGGTTGGCTGGTGAAAGTTGATGGTTGGTGTAACAAATGTGTTAAGACAATGTATATAAAACAGTGAGTTAATAAATAGGTTTTGATTGTAACTTAAACATAAGCTTGAGCAATATGTATATGTAATCCATGTTGTGGTCGGTTGGTGAAAGTTGATGGTTGGCGTAACAAATGTGTTACGACAACGTATATAAAAAAGTGAGTTAATATATAGGTTGTGATTGTAACTTAAAATATAGGCTTGAGCAATTTAGCCTCAAGTAACTAAATTTTGGCCAAAATCTCTTGTTTCGGCCGAAATTTTTGGTTTTAAAACAAGTCAAAATGAGACCATGGTTCAAAACCAAAATGTACAGTATTTCGGTCGAAATATCCTGTTTTGGCCAGGTTTGAACCGAAAACACTGTTCCGGTCGAAACTTGGTTCAAACACCTTATAAAATGTCAAGTTTCAATCGAAACTTGTTGAAAAGCTGGTTAAGTTAGCTTTTTAACAAATTTGACATTGCTTGAATCCGAGTTATATTGAAGGAGTTACGCTCTGGTCAAACCTTATTTGGAGTATGCGAATGCTATTTAAAGTCACCTGAATGAAAATAATTTTTCGAGCATCAATACAAATGATTATTTTAGCGCTCTTCTTTTTTCTTTTTTCTTTTTTTTTTAGTTAAGTTTTACTATAATAAGTTTTATGAAATTCTAAGTATCAAAAAAAAAAAAGGTTTTATGGAATGTTTAGATTGTAGTAAAGCCCTAGCATTTAAACGTTGAAAATCGACCCCATAACCAAAAATATGGTTTTTGTTCTAGAATTAGAGGGTTGAATTTTTATCCTTCTGGAATTGGAATATTCCTAATAGCATGAAATCTCTTCAGAGGTGGAAAAAAGGGGGGCTTTTCAAAGCCTTTTTATACTATTTTTATTGGATCAAATGCGGGGTGTAAGCCTATTCATGAATAATATCTTAAATATTTACTTTAATGATATTTACTTTTTATCCAAAAACATTAACTTAAATGATATTACTCAAGAATAAGTGCTGTCTATTTAACTCTGATTCCAATCCTAGGTTCTAGCGTACACTACCAAACTTGGGTCCACACCACATGGTACCATTTTGAAAGGTTTTTTCTTACACTAATTGAGGGAATATATGTAAAAAGGATAAAATAGGCTATAAAACAAAATCAGGGCAAAAAATCAAATCTGGGCATCAAAACCAAAGTTCTGAGTTCACCCAGAGAAAATCCCAGATTTCAGCCCCATTTCTGCCAAATTCTATTTCGTTTCGGTTTTGTGGCTGGCTGAAACCAGCCCCGAAACCAAAGAACCTTGGGTGAATGGGTCCATTCACATGTAGATATACCATTAACAGATAGTGTTGCCAAGATCTGAAAATCTGCTAAGGACACCTATTCCCAGGTTGGAATGGATGCGCAGGTCTATGAATTGTGGAAAAAGCTTCATGAGACCAAGCCAAAAAAAAAATTTACTTTATCCCCAATTCTATTCTGAGTTGCGCATTTATGGCAGGAGTTGGACTTCTATGATACTTTTTAAACTACGAGCTCTGTCAATGCAATCGGCTTTCAAAAATATGAAGATAAGTTCAGGGTGTATATTTTTTGGGAGGTTTAAACATTGAATATGATCATATTTGCACCCAAGTGCTTAGTCGCAACCTCTTTCTTACCTTGAAGCCGTCTTATTCCGTGATTTAATTGGAGGAGAGCCATCACACAGCTATCCTGCCGCCTAGTTCGCTATCCTCTAGCTCCGAGTACCGTTCGGCCCTCTTTATTGTTCTAGTTTTCAGTCTAGGGGTGGCTCTACTCATTTCAGTGATTGCTCTTCCTCTAACAGAGAGCCTGTCAAGTGTGACTATTGTGGTAAGGAACGACATACCAAGGATTTCTGTTGGAAACTACATGGGCGTCCTACTTCTTCCACTACGCACGGTCATGGTTGTGGCCGGTCCTCCCATGTACATCACACTAAGGCATCTGAGTCCACTCTTGCAGGTTTCAATCCTTTTTTCTCCCAGGATAAGCTTGCAATGCTTCGGCGCCTTATGACTCGCCTGGAACCTCCATCCTCCACTGCACCCACATCCAATTCCGCCACGTCTTTGGTCCATTTAACTCAAACCTTGGTGCCTCAAGTATTTCTTTTGGCGGTCACTTTTTATGGTCACTGTGCAGCGGTTATCTCGAGTCCCTAAATAATTGACACCAGTGCCACTGATCACATGACTGGTACTTCCAACCTATTCTTTAAGTACTCTCAGACTCTCCTTGTTCTGGGAAGGACAAGGTTCGTGTCGCCGATGGCTTTTCAATTTCTAGGAAGGGTTCCACTGATTGTTCCTCTACTTTATCGTTAGCCTCTGTTTTCCATATTCCCAATTTTTCTACTAACCTCCTTTCCATTAGCCGTCTCACCACTCAACTGAATTGCAAAGTTACTTTTTTTTCCTTTTCAATGTCTTTTTTAAGATCTGGTGACGGGAAAAACGATTGGCTGTGATAGGCTACATGGTGATCTCTATTTGATCGACGACGGGTTTCCTACTATTCATTTTGTACTACAGACTGATTCTACTTCGGCCTCTCTATCTGAGTTGTTACTTGGGCATAGGTGTTTGGGCCATCCTTCTGTTGGCAATCTTGTTAAAGTTTTCCTCGTTTATTTCAGCACCGAAATTCGAAGGAATTTTTTTTTTTTTTGAAGCTTCTGTTTTAGCCAAGCAAACTTGTTCTATTTATTCAAGTTTAAATAATAGAAGGGTAGTCCGTTTATGTTTATTTATTCTGATGTGTGGGGCCCTGCAAGGTGTACATTTGTTTCTAGTTATCGATGGCTTGTTACTTTTATTGACGACCATACCCAGGTCCCTTAGGTTTATCATCTTCGTCACAATAGTGAGGTTTTCCACTGTTTCAGCTTTTCCATAGCATAGTTCACTCAATTCAACTCTACCATCCAAATCATGCACATTGATGTTAGGATTGGAGACACGCAAACAAGAAGAAGAATTTCTACAGCTCCCTACCTGACAGGCTTAGCTCATCTGTCAGCCTTACAGCGCCTTCAGCTCTCCATTGTCAGAGGAGAGAATCCTCTGACAGCCCTTATAGTCTTACCTAGGTTTTCCCATACAAAGACAATATATAAGGAAACCTAGAAATCCTAATCTCACCACAATTATAAGTTTATCCCGTACATGTAATAGACCAAACCCTAATACAAGTACAACTCTATTAATTGTGTGGATCCTACAGAATACAAGACACCAACCCAACAAATTTCCACCTGGCTTAGATTCTGCAAACCACCTTGAGGAAAATCCGTTGATGTTGATTCTGTAAACTTGTCTCTGCTAAACCACTAAACCCAAACCGGCATAGCCCACACCCCGTCCGGGTGTTCCGTACAGCTCACCACCTTACGATGTGATGTGACTCCATCTCTCCCAATGCTGCAGCATCACCGGAAAGATCACCGTCACTCACAGCCCTCCTGCAATTCTAGTTACACCTGGAACCCGAGCCTCTCATCACCGCACTTCCAATGCAGACCTTGAGAACCGACTCCTTATCCCAGCCCTCTGCAACTCCAATTGCACCTGGAACCCAAGCCTCTCACCTCTGCACCTCCAATGCAGACCTAAAGATCCGACTCCTTGTCCCAGCCCGCTAGTACTCATTTGCCCCACGGTGCGACATAAACTGGCCATTATGTGCATCGTATCTAGATTTAAACCCGCCGTCAGATCCGACACCCGATTCGACCAAGTCCACCAGGCCACTGAGATCCATTGCCGCCGCACCTGAGTCGAACTCTGCAAATCTCGACTCCATGATCCTCTTTTTTTCTTTTTTTTCTTCTTCTTCTTCATGCCTTCCACCCACCTCCCTCTTTCTCCTAGATTACTGATCGATCTATCGAACCTAGCTCTGATACCACTTGTTAGGATTGGAGACACGCAAACAAGAAGAACTTCTACAGCTCCATACCTGACAGGCTTAGCTCATCTGTCAGCCTTACAGCGCCTTCAGCTCTCCACTGTCAGAAAAGAGAATCCTCTGACAGCCCTTATAATCTTACCTAGGTTTTCCCACACAGAGACAATATATAAGGAAACATAGAAATCCTAATCCCACCACAATTATAAGTTTATCTCGTACATGTAATAGACCAAACCCTAATACATGTACAACTCTATTAATTGTGTGGATCCTGCAGAATACAAGACACCAACCTAACAATTGACAATGGTACGAAACACATGGACGGTGGTGCGTTCATCTTATCTAGCCAGTTAGGGGATTCTCCATCAAATCAGTTGTCTGGATACTCCAACCCATAATGGTGTTGCCGAGCACAAGAATCGCCAACTCCGGGAGATGGCTCGTTCTCTCTTGTTTGAGATGCCTGTTTCTCCTCAGTATTGGAGTGAGGCCATCTTGATTGCCGCTTATTTTATTAACTAGATGCCGACCAATGTTCTTGGCTTTAGTACTCCTCTTGCAGCACTACAGGGATCGTCGGACTTTATAGTACCCCATCGGGTCTTCGGTTCTATAAGCTTTGCCCGGAACCATCATCACCATGGCAAATTGCAACCCCGTAGGCTCAAGTGTGTTTTTGTGAATTACTCTGCCACTCGCAAAGGATACAAGTGCTTCCACCCTCCTTCCCACCGGGTGTTTCTAACTATGGATGTGGTGTTTCATGAATCTGCCTCTTATTTTTTGCCGGCATCTCTTCCTGGAGGGAACTAAAAAATGTTTAGTAAAGATGTGCCACTTGTTGTTGCTTTTGTTGTGTCTCTTGCAGTGGTGCCTCTTCCAACTCAGCCATCTTCAGTCCAAGGAGAAATACAAGATTCTCAATGAGCTTATGTTCGTTGCAATTGTGAGCAGCAAATAGACATAAGTCACATTACTACCGCTATACAACCTCTCCACAGTCTGTCATCACCTCCTAATCCAAGTTTTCCATATGGTAGTCTCGTTCCTAAACTCTCTTCTAACCCATCTCTTGACTTACCTATTGTTGCCTGTAAGGGGACTAGATCTTGTACGCACCATCTCATTGCTCAGGTGGTTTCGTACAACTCTATGCACCCTTCTTATTGTGCTTTCATTCCTCAAAGCTGGTAGGAGACTCTTACCATTCGCCGATGGACAACAGCCATGGTAAAAGAAATGCAAGTTTTGAAGAAGAATGACACTTGGGACTGGGCTACACTATCAGGAAACATTTGCCCCTGGTGCAAAGTTGAATATTGTTAAGGTGATTCTCTCCAATATTGTGACTCTAGGATGGGAATTGCAACACTTGATGTCAATAATGCATTCCTTTATGGCACGCTTGAAAAAAAGGTGTATCTAGACGTTCCACCTGGGTTCTTTGGTCTGGCAACTCAAGGGAAGGTGAGCAAACTCTAGCATGTGCTCTATGTTTTAAAGTAGTTTCCTCGTGCTTCGTTTTGCTGCTTGCATAGGACCCTGGAGTATGGTGGCTATACTCAGAGTCCCGCAGATCACACTTTCTAAGCGATTTGGATCCAAGGTTGCTATTCTAATCATTTATGTTGAGGACGTTGTGGATACTGGAAATTATACAGAGATTGCATGTTTAAAAACTTACTTGGGTCAAGAATTCGAAATTAAGGACCATGGGAAGTTGCATTACTTTCTCAACATTAAGGTTGCCCGCTCTACCAAGGGTATCTTCCTCTCCCAGCAGAAATACACTAGACCTGCTTCCAGAAACAGGGATGCTTGGTTGTAAACCATCAGACACCCCTCCTGAACCGAAACTTCATCTTCCTAGTAAAGATGGTGATCCTGTAGATAAGGGTCGGTATCAATGATTAGTTGGGAAATTGATCTGCTTATCCCACAACCGTCCAGATATTGCCTTTGTTGTTAGCCTAGTGAGTCCATATATGCATGATCCCTATTCCTCCCAATGGAAAGTTGTTCTTTGTATCCTTCAGTGTATGAAATATGCGATAGGTCAAGGAGTTTTTTTTTTCTCCTCTCATAATCAAATGCGGGTTGAGACCTTTACTGATGCTGATTAGGCCAACTCTCCTGATGATCATTGATCTACTACTGGTTATGGTATGGGCAGCAATTTTGTCACTTGGCAAAGTAAGAAACAGGGTGCTGCTGCTCGGTTTAGTACTGAAGCTAAATTTTGGGCTATGTCACGTGGTATTTGTCAGCTGATGTGGCTCTAGAGTCTTTGAAAGATCTAGCTCTTCCGGTTCCTTTACCAATGATGTTCTACTATGACAATAAATCTGCCATCAGCATTGACCACAACCCTGTCCAACATGATCGCACTAAACACGTGGAAATCGATCATCCTTTTTTTAAAGAGAAGTTGGAGCAAGGGCTGATTTGTATTCTTATTATTAAATCTGGGGATCAGTTAGCTGATGTTTTTACGAAAGGATAGAGTAGTAAATTTTTTTCATCCAACAGTGTACAAGTTGGGAATGTGTGATATCTATGCATCAACTTAAGGAGGGCAGTAATATGGGTGTAAATGGTTATAGGGTATTTCTGTCTTGTACCTATTATTCACTTATTATAAATAAAGTTGTGGGGCTGTCAATGACAGTCAATAATTCCACCCAAATAAACAAAAACCTTTTGCCGTACATAAAATTAAGAAAGCTAAAGTTTCAGTCTGTTTATTCGTGGGAGAAAGAGACTGGAAAGTTCTGTTTAGTTTACCATTCTAGGACAACCCTCTTTAAATGGAGATATTTTCTGATGCATCAAAACGGCTCTTGGCATCAGTATGTGCCAAAAGAGCTCATGTCACAGGAAGGTGATGTTTCATGGAGAAGGCATCATATTATTTTTTGTAGCTTGTAATTCACTAATTTGTCAACCAAATTTTGAAGATCATATTGCACATTTGAGGAAGAGAAACATCACCTATGAAGGGTGAAAAAAAAAAATTTCTTTGTTGTCAGAGTTAATGTCCCTTCTAGTTTATAACTGCTTTAAAACATATAATGGACTTCATTCTTCCTGGCCCCAAACTTCCTTTTGCAATTTAACAAGAATAAACTTATCTTGGGAAAAATATAGTTCAACCAAGCCACCAATCCAATTTGAATTGAAAAGAGTAAAGTTGTCAAAGTGACAAAACCCAAGAAAATACAACTAATTTTTCTTTCTTCAATGATTAGATTAAAGACAAAGCAATCCTAGTCAAAGTAACAAGAAAAAAATACAAAGCAACAATCTTCAGGCAACAACATAAGAAAATTTATATACAAGAGGCAACAGAACTAAAAGTATTGGATAGGAAACTTTATATAAAAATAAATGGTCTTAGGAGATGCAAACAAATACCAAAAGAACAATAGATAATGCTGCAAGTAGAAACAGATGCACACGCGCATTAACAAAACCAGAGCCTATGTGATTCCATTTTAAGAAGACAAACCTGAGTTGCTATACCAGCATGATCAGTTCCCGGAATCCAAAGTGTAGGTCTCCCCTTCATACGGTGGTACCTAACCATAATGTCCTGGAGATATAACTCACACCAATGAATAAGGGAGTGAACTTAAATACAAAATGCTAATGTAGAATAATCAACATTGAAATTTCAAAATGGAATAAATACTACCATTATATCTACAAAGCACAAAATTAATTTATTAACTAACGAACTGCATGAGAGCCATGAACAAATTAAGTTCATAATTTGTACTCATTTAATAATCCATCCAATCATTCTGATAATTGGAGGACATTAGCAAGAATGAGTTTCCACCATCTGGCATCTCTTGAGGAAATTGAATGCTCCTGTAGAGGTATGAAAGTTACAAACTGTGATACAAACAAATGAGGTGATTAAGAATTTCACAATGTGACAATGATGAAGGTCTTCTGCGTGTTTTTATTATGTGGCCAACATCATCAAATTAAGTCTTTCAAGAAGTTGAGGAAAGTGATCAACAAGTGTGGGGGCAGATAAACACAGTAAATATCAAAGACATTACCTGGCACCCACAAAAAAGTCCTGACTTGTGATATGTACCAGAAGAAGAGGCTGCAAGGATCAGGATGAATCTTTCTCCCACTTGTTCCTTTTTGTGATACTTGGTGGACAGGTGTCACAGGTCTAGCACCATATTATGGCTTTATTCGAGGTGAGTTGGATGAGTAAGATGAGTTGGGTATTCCCTGATGATGTTGAGTTGATTGGTTGTAGCATTATGCTTCGACTAGGCACACAGGAAAACTCATTTATAGGACTTTTGCTTATTTCCTTTTGGTGTTTGTGAAAGAAGCGAACTGCAAGATTCTACTGTGATTCTTCCGTAGAGATTCAGGTGGTGGATGATTGAATTACTACCAAGGTTGCTCATCAAGCCAATGTGGGTCCTCCAAAGGAATCACCGGGAAGGAGGGGGTATGATTTCTCTATGGAGCCTTTGGTTCTTTCAAGGCAAACAGTGGATATAGTGGACACTATATGGCAGCCACCTCCTGATGCAGCTGTCAAGCCAAACTTTGATGGCCGCTCTCTAGTCTCTTGGGAGTCCAGGGTGCTTCAGGGGTGGGAGGTTCCATGAAACTGCCTTGCAGTTCCATGGTTGGAGCCTACTCAGGTCCAATTTGGGAAGGAGAACCCCTTCGAAATTGTTATCACAGAGAATTAGTCTAGATTGTCCTCCAGAGAAGCTATGATGGATCATTGAGGAAGGTGATTATTTAGGTGCCATCACCAGGAAGCCTAGTTCCCCACTTCCCGAGGAGCCTTGGAGATTAACACATCTCATCAGATTCATTCAATACCTTGCTTCCAGATTGAATTGCTTTTTCAATGGGACTTGAGGCTGCAAATGAGTTGTCCAAAAGGGGGGCTTATCCACTTGTGCTTTGTTGTGGGAGTAGTACTCCTTTTTAAAGTGTTGTCTTTTTAAAGGGTAGGTTTTGCCTAATTATTTTTGTTGTCTTTTAGTTGTGGACCTTGTTGTCTCCTCCTAGAGGTTTGTTGTATCATTATCCCTTTTGTTCTTAGAAAAAAAAAAAATTATCAACCAATAAAAAATAAACATGCGCAAATTGATTAATCCTATATCCCAATTATCCATACTTGAATGTGCTGCTCGAGAACATTTGCCCAAGGTTCACAATTTGGCTTCCTGAAACTTAGGAAAATTGCACATCATCCAGGAGAATATTTCCCACAACAGATAATTTTGCAAAATAATTTAACTGGATCATGAAGTGGCAACCCAGGATATCCAGAGGGAGACAAATTTTCTCAATTTTAAGCACAATATAAACCAATATTTCTGTTCCTTCTTCTTTTTTTTCCCTTTTTTTTTTTTGAAGGGATGTGGAGTTGGAAAAAAAAAAGTTAAAAGGGTAAGAGGAATATACATCTCAGTGAAAAAAGTAGCCGCAAAAGAAAATAAAACAACCAGAAAAGGAAAAGGAGGAAGAAGGGACACAAAATGAAACAATCACAACAACCAAGAGCTAATTATCTATCAAAAAGTCGCATGGGGTAGAAGAGCCAGCCAACCACTCCAAGGAAAACTGATGGCAAGGTAGGGTTACATCTCAATTTATGCCAAACCTTGCTAGGAAAGGATCTTTCAATCAGCCCAATTCAAATTTTAAACTTTAACAAGAAGTAAGAAAGACTGAATTTGATAAATAATTATGCAACTTCAAATCTATCCACTGGAATGCTTTGAAACTTGAAAACAATGATCATTATGGTATGAGAAGTCATACTCCAGAAGATGAGCTTGATCCAACGGCCGAGATGGAAACCAATATTGCTCATAGGTCTCGAATTTGTATTTTAGCAAAATCAGCATTAGTGATCAAGAGGAAAATCAACTTATCTTAGAATCCAGTCATTAAACACATTCGAAATTGACAGAAGATCTTCTTAACCTCAGTTGTGAACACTAGTAAAAGTTTGGAGTCGATCAGAAGTGAATTGACACAAACACAGCTGCTGCAAAGTGGTTGTTCATGTTGCCGCCAGACCTGGAGAATCTCTGATTTGTTTGATGATGTTCAGTTCCAAAACAGCAAGAATTTTATGCTTTTATGCAGAGATCAATGTTGCCCAGCAGCAAGGAAAATAAAGAACCAGAAGAATGTAAGAAAATTGAGCAAAATAACAACTGGTTGAGTCTCACAACCGTAGACTCAACCAGAAAAAATAGGAGTTTAACCCTTCTCTTTTTTTCTGGTCTAATCTGAGCATTACTGCCAGCCCTCTCTTCATATTTATAACTTTGAAAAAGTACAAAAATTTAGGAAAGTTTCAAAATAGAGAATCCTAACTAAAACTGAATCTTCCTTTATAGAATAGGAAAGTTTCTAAAATATAAATTAGGAAAGTTGCTAAAATACTTTTAGGAAACTAAGGAAACTTCTATTTTCTAACCAATAGAAATAACTAAAAACTATAATTTAGGAAACTTAATCAGAAAGATTCCTAACTTCTACTAATTACTGGCGGCACATCTAAAGTTGACTGGACTGGTTTTTAACCAGGACTGATTTGACCCAATGGACCAGGCCCAGGCCCATTTGGTTGTTGCTGGCAGCCCTTCAAATCCTATCTGATCTGCTTCAGCATCAAAAAACCGCCAAATAAACCTTACAGCACAGAACACACCTATTAACTGGAAGCCTCTACACCTCAAATGATCATCTCTCAACAATATATTGACAGCATTAATCCGAACAAAATTTCTACAATTCCACACTTCCACCCTTGGTTGGACTGCTTTTCCAGTTTTCCCCAAATCCTTTTCAAAGGTGAAGACATGATGTAACCCTTCCCAGGGAAGGGAAGTTAAGGAATCCTACAGAGATCTACTAAAAACCTTCCTGTTCAACTTTCACACTCTTGAATCTTTTCCTGCTCTGAAGTCTGATCCACAGTCCTTCTAAGACATAACGAAAAATGAGACTATGCCTTCAATTCACTTTCACCATTCAGTATTCTCTAAAAATATGCCCCAATTGACTAACCAGAAGACCATTGAAAAAGCTACTAATAGACAACCCCTTTGATGCAGATACTAGGTACGATCTCAAGCATCATTGCAGATGGAGGACCAGGTCAGAATTATAGCCTGCAGTTCTATTTCTGGACCAGTTCTCTGGTTCAGTTCTGACCTATGGTTATGACCGGGTTCACCCAATGGGGGTTTTCCTTAAAGAGTTCTTTTCTTTTATTTCTCTCATTATCAAATTGTAATATTCATGCTGGATTAGAATATTATGATCACACTGTCGGATGCACTATGACCCGGGTTGTTCCCCATAAGCGACGCACTACTTCGGTGCCTAGTTGTAATGACAAGTACACAAGGGTTCTCAAACCATGGACGAGTACAAGTAAAGAAGCTAGTCCAAGAGCATATGATTAGATTAGCAATTTAGCATATTGGAACATAAGATCATTAATGGGAAAGAGTCAAGAATTGATAAATATAATGAGAAGAAGAAGAAGAATTAACATAGTTTGTATACAAGAGACTAGGTGGAAGGGTAAACAAAACCAAAGAATTGGTATACGGGAAATACAACTAATAGAAATGGGTTTGGAATAATAGTAAACAAAGACTTGGAAAATGATGTTTTAGAGGTAAAAAGAATTGAAGATAGGATAATATCCATCGAACTTGTGTTAGGAAAAGAGATAACTAATATAATTAGTGCTTACGCACCCCAATTAGATGAAAAAATTAAGAAACATTTTCAGAAACATATGGACAGATTAGTTCAGGGAATTAGTCAAGCTGAAAAGATTATTATAAGAGGAGATCTAGATAGTAAAGGTTCTGAAAGAATTCATGGAGGAATTGAATTTTGAGATGGGAATGACGATGGTACTTCAGTTTTAGATTTTGCAATTGATTATGATTATCAATATAGTAAACAAGTGTTTCAAAAAGAGAAAAAATATTTAATAACCTTCAAAAGTGGGCAAATAGTAGTCAAATAGACTCCTTTCTAATTAGAAGGGCTGATAGGTCATCATGTAAAAATTGTAAGACAATAACAGGGGAGAGCTTAACCATGAAACATAGATTAATGGTCATATATATGTGTTTTAAAATGCAGAATCATAGGTTATATGAGATTATTTGCCCTAGGATAAAATGGTAGAACTTAAAAATGAGAAAACTTGAAGATATTTACTAATAAGTTGGTAACAGTTATAAGGTGGAACTTAGATGAAGAAACTACTAAAACGTGAAACCATGGTTCTAAATTTTGGCCAAAATTAGTGGTTTCGGCTGAAATATTTTTAAACGCACATTTGAAATTACTGTCTCAATCAAGCTTCGACCGAAATCACTGTTTCAGTCGAAACCTGCTCTGAACCTAGTACATAAAATACATCATTTCAGTCAAAACTTGTCTATTTCGGCAAGTTTCAACCTAAAGGGGCAGTTTCGAGAGTTGAAACCTCATTTCTTCTCCACTCAAAAGCCAGATTAGTACAAAGCAGGGAACAGTATACAAGAAGGATAGTATACAGGACACAACACTTATTTATGAGTAATATCAAGTAAGTAAATGTTTATTAACTTTTCAACATTAACTGAAGATACTATTCATAAATAAGCAAACACCCTCCATTTAAATCCAATACAAATAGTTTAAAATTCAAATTCCAAAAGCATAAAAAGTCAATTTTCCAATTCAAGAACAAAAATTGGATTTTCAATGCAGGACGATTTTCAACTTTTAAGTGCTAACCTTTTCTCCAATCAAAAAATTCCAATAAATCTTATTAAAGTAAAATATTACTAAAAATCAAGAGTCCACTAAAATAATTTTTTTTGTTTGATGTCCAAAAAATTGTTTCCATACAGGCGATTATAAACAACAATCGCATACTCCAAACAAGGTTTGACCAGAGTGTAACTCCTTAAATATAATTTGGATTCAAGGAATCTCCGATTTGTTGCAAAGCTGATTACGCTAGTTTTCCAACGAATCTGACATTGCTTGAATCCAAATATAATCAGCTTTGCAACAAATATGAAACTACTTGAACAAGAATTATATTGAAGGAGTTACGCTTCGACAAAGCTTGTTCAGAGTATATAAATGTTGTTTAAAGTCTTTTAAATGGAAATAATTTTTTGACATCAAAACCAAATATTATTTTGACGGATTCTTGGTTTTTTGTGATTTTTTACTCTAATATAATTTATAGAATTTTTAAATTGGAGAAAAAGACTAGCATTTGAAAGTTGAAAATAACCCCACAATCGAAAATCCAGTTTTTGTTCTTGAACTGGAAAATTGACTTTTTATCTTTTTAGAATTTGAATTTTAGATTATTTTTATTGGATTCAAATGGGGAGTGTTTACTTATTTATGAATAATATCTTCAGTAAATGAATCATTTACTTAAATGATATTACTCATAAATAAGTGTTGCATATTTAACTCTAAATACAATCCCAGATTCCAACGTATACTAGCAAACTTGGGTGCATACCAGATAATACCGTTTTGGATGGTTTTACTTTTTTCTTACAATAATTAAAGGAATATGTGGAAAAAGGATAAAATAGGCTACATAAAAAATCAAGGCAAATAACCAACTTTTGGCCCTCGAAACCAAAGTTTCGAGGTCACCCAAAAAAATCTCAGATTTCAGCCGACTTCTGTTTCGTTCCGATTCTGGGGCTAGCCGAAACCAGCCCCAAAATTGAAATTGAGAACCTTGTGTAAAACAAGATGGCCACTTATATTAAAAATGTAGCTAAAGAATATCTAGGAGAATCTAAAGGAAAGTGATATTCATCTAAGGAGACTTGGTAGTGGGATGATGAAGTTTAAACAACTATTAAAGCTAAGAAATTTAAACTTGTCAAAGGACTAAGGATGTGGAGTGTGACAAAATAAAGAAGGAAGAAAGAGAAGAAGATGAAGAACCGAAGGGGGAAGAAGAGAGATCGGTTGTATCTCTCTCCCTCCCACAATTGTGCTTTTATTAATAATTAAATAAAGTAAATTACACAAATATCCCATTACTAAAGCAACCGACACATAGGGTAGCAGACTTAAACATAAAGCAAAATATCCTACTATCTACTAAACAGCACCATCCCTAACACTATACAGTAAACACCACCATACTAAATAGCACTAACACATAAAAGTATGTACCCCCATGGTACACAAGTCCAATCTTCAACACCCTCTTCAAGCAGGAGCATACTCCAAGGTGGAACAAACAAGAATGTCAACATTCCCCCTCAAACTGGAGTATATATAGATATCAATATACTTCGGTTTGGAACATCAAGCATAGATATGAAATGCAAACCCGGTCTTAAATATATAGCTATCGGAGACAACAGGGAGCATAGAGAGAACTTCATTCTAGTAGCAACATCAGCTCACGAACACCAATCATCATAGCGTCTTCCCAAGGAAAGCATGTAGTAGTAATCAAGTAGCAACAACAGTATAGGCTCTTCCCCATGGTTAGAGAACGCGGGCGAAACCACTAATTTCAACCTAGATATCTCAGTTTTGACACAACAAGCTGAAGCAAAGGGTCGGTACCAATATGTGTGAAAACTCGACGTGGTTTTGACTAGTTTCAAAACCTGGTTTCAACCAGCACTTGAACCAGACCTTTATATAAAATCATAGGTTTTGATTGAAACATGTCTGTTTCGACAGATTTCAAACAAAATCCCAAGGACAACACTTCTTTATGTCTAGTATCATCTAAGCAAATGTTTATTTACTTAAGGTATTATTCATAAATAAGAAAATACCCCCAATTTGAATCTGTTGAGCATAGTAGAGTTGTAATTGTTGTCAATCCACTGTAACAGTTGTGCAACACACAGAGCTCGTAGATGAGTTCACTATATGAGACGACACTCCATTGTTCCAGTCGACTAGAAGTGTTATGCCAATGTTGGCAGGGAATAGACGGTGCACAGGCAATGTCGGCATTCAACCGGTAATGGTGCAGAAGTAGCAATGGCACAGCTTCAGCGAGGCACTTGACAGTGCAGAGCATAGTTGTCAAGGCGTCGCCTAGGCTTCCAGGTGTGATTCCAGGGCCTGGGCGCCTGGGCGCCTTATGAGTGTTGCCTGGGCGGTCGCCCAATCTCTCTAGGCAGTCGCCCAAGCTCTCTGGGAGTCACCTAGGCGCCGCCTTGGGCGCCCAGAATGCCTGGGCGGTCGCCTTGGGTCTTATATGTGTTTTTTTTCCCTTTGATCTCTGAATTTGCTTCACAAGATTTATAGACAGGAACAACATTTATCAGACAGTACTTATTTATGACTAATATCATTTATATTTCATTTACTTAAGATATTATTCATAAATAAGCAAATACCCCCTATTTGAATCCAATAAAAATAGTTTAAAATTCAAATTCCAGAAGGATAAAAAGTCAACCCTTCAGTTCAAGAACAAAAACCGTATTTTCGGGTGCGGGGGTGATTTTCAACTTCAAAATGCTAGGCTTTTTTCCAAATATAAAAATTACATAAATCTTATTATAGTAAAGCAACACTAAAAACTAAGAGCGCGTCAAAATAATCTTTTGCTTTGATGCCCAAAAAATAATTTACATTCAGACGACTTTTAACAGCATTCAAGTACTTCGAATAAGGTTTGACCAGAGTGTAACTCCTTCATTATAATTCGGATTCAAGCAATCTAGGATTTGTTGGAAAGCTGATTATACTAGCTTTGCAATGAATTTGAGATTGCTTGAATCCGAAGTATATTAAAGGAGTTACGCTCCGGTAAAATTTGTTAGAAATAAGCAAATGTTAGTCATAAATACGTGTTGCCTACTTAACTCAATTATTTGTTTCTTTGTTGGTTTTCTTATATTAATTAAGCTATGTCTTAAATGTTTATTTATGTAGAATGTTGCACATATATATAAACATTAATATAGCATTAATATTTTAAAAATTAAAAAAAAAATACACTGGGAACGCCTTGGTCGCCTAGGCGGCGCATAGGCGCCCAGGATGGCCTCAAACGCCTTGGATCGCTTTGTCGCCCTAACAACTATGGTGCAAAGCAGTGCAATGGAAGAGGCTGAGGCTAACAGACAGTGCATGGCAGTAATAGACAGTGTACCGCAGAGTATAGTGGTGGTGTCTGGAAATGAAGTGGCAATGACAGGATGTAAGACAGTGCATATGCAGTGATGTGACAGTGATATGGCAGTTTAACAATGAGACAAATGTATCCAAGCATGTACGGCAGTGTGCGAATGTGCATCACAGTGTTAGACAACTTGTGGCAGCTTCAGGTGAAGTGTACACATACTTGGCATTGTCAGTGGTAGGATCACGTCGATGGGTCATCTTTGGAGCCATTTTGAGCTGGCCAAATGGCAGATTTGGAAGGAGAGGTCTACATGGATGTTGTAGTACTTCAAGTCAGCTTCGCAACGTTTCAAGCGGCACGTCATTCCAAACTCGAATGAAAGATTTACACCATTTCCGTATTTCTGCGCAGAATAAAAGCAAAATGACATGTGGGCCTCATATGGGTCCTACTTGTTGATGTGGCAACATGTATAACAGTGTCCGGAGGGTGCAGAGAGTTGATTGACAGTGTGAGAACGACCAGGGTGGAATGCCAACGCAATTTAGTTGGAGATTTCATAGGTTCACAATGGGATGTTGACTTTGAAGCTAATTTTTGAAGGTAGTCAACGTCGCAAAGCAGCTTGTCTCACGTCGATCAACGTCGCAAAGCAACTTGTCTCACGTCGATCCAATGTCCTATGAGAGAGTTATGATCGTTCATGTAAAAGTGCGTGAAAAAGATCAAAAATCCAGTTTGAAAATAGCTCTCGGTAGGTTTATATCTACAACGGTTTTAAAATAAATAAATAAAATTGGAGGCCTTCAATGCAAATATCCAGAATTGATGAGCGCCGCTGGAATTTCAAGTTTCCGTTCAAGATTCTCCCGCGCTTCCTTCTATTGGTCTGGTGTACAGAGAAATTGTGCATGCGTATACACCGGAAAATATACCGCGGTTAAGGGGAAGATCGAACGGCACTGAAAAATGCCACGCTAGTGTCATTCAGATCGGACAGTCGAAGACCAGGTGCACTGGAGGCAAGAGTCAGCTACGCAGAAGATTCATGCGCGACGTCTACCATCGGTTGTGTACAGAGTTCTTCGTGTTCCGTGCTACATGCACCCTCAATCCTGATTCCATGTTACGCAGTATACGTGCACCCTCAAACAGATACCATTTGATTGGTCGTCTAGACACCCGTTCCATCGACCTCTCGTTGATTAATCCAATGGCCACAGATCCACCAATCCTTCTTAACTCAATCGAACGGCTGTTAGTCAAAGCACCATAAACAACAAATCATATCTCAACCATGACTCTGACATGTCAGGTTATGTCAAGCCGCACAACATCAAAGCGCGATTCCCGTGTTGCGCAGGTGTTCCGAATCACATTAGAAGATTCCATTTGTAATTATTCTGCTAGCACATCTTCATTTGACCATAACTTGGTCATCTGATGTCCAAATCAGACCATTCAACTAGCATTCTTTTTGTTTTTGAATGTTCTCTCTCTGCCTTGAAGTTGTTGGTATGGTTTTAATGCATTACCTCTCTTCACCAACCATCAATTAGTGTATTAAAGCATCATTAATATACATTAAAGACTCTTAATGGTAGTTGGCCATTAATGGAGGTTTGACAAAGCTTGCTTCTGTAGAAGAGGAGAGAAGGGCATGAGTGCTCCAATTCTTGTATGCATCCACTTGAAGATTCAAGTTCCTTTACTAGTGAAGCTACGTAGAGATTCCAATGGCTACCAAGGCATTGTCAGCCTTCTTAGAGACATCTAATAATCTTCCCAAAGAAACAGGATTGTGCTAAACAAGGATTGTAAGCCTTCCAACCTTAGTTTATTTCTATAATTCTTGTACTCCTTTGATTACTAGACTTAGGTGGTGATTGTGAATACCTAGCTAGCCAGTGCTAAAATTGTAGGGCATTGATATAAGCTCGTTCATTGTATTTGTGAGCTCTCCGTGGGTGCGGAGTAAGCTAGGGGTTCTAGCTCTTTAGTGGTAGGTGCCACATAAATTGAGGTTTGGTGCTCCTGACAGTTGTAGCTGTCGAATTGGGCATTGTAGCGCCTTATCAGTTGGTGCTGGGAAAACTGGGTGTGGGTGTTCCCTATTAGTCGTAGCTAATTAAAAGATGATTACTGAGTAAATACAAAGCATAGTAGTGCTTTTCTCTCTGGATGTACGCAATCACACACTGTGGCTGTTGAACCACACATATCTCTTGTTGCAGTTGGATTATATTGTATGCATTGGAGTGTTATGGTGTACGTGTGCAGGATGGGTGTGCATTACTGGTAAACTCGTTCACTCTGTGGTAGTGAGGTAGATATGCATACGACTGTGTATGTGGCAGTTTGGTTGTGTTCAATATGAGAAATTTGTCAATTCTAGGCAGCAATCTTAAGGGAATTATTTAAGAAAAATTTAGACCATTGATTCACCCTCATCCTTAGTGGCCATTGTAGTTCAACAAAATCCAATAAAAATAATCTAAAATGCAAATTCTCAAATGAAGTTAACTCCCAAATTCAAGAACAAAAACTGCATATCCGGTTGCAAAGGTGATTTTTAACTTTCAAATGCTAGGGTTTTTCTCCAATGTAAAAAACTTCATAAATCTTATTATAATAAAAATCACTAAAAACCAGAAGTAGTTATTAAGTTAAAAGCGCCTGTTTCTCATTCCCTTCATATGTACATTCAGAATTTTTCTCCAAAAAAAGTAATGATGAACTTAAAACCAAAAAAAAAAAAGTTTAATTTATGCATGAACATTACAATATAGGCAATTTTTTTCCTATGGATAAACAACAAAGTAGAAGTGTATTATTAGGAAATAGGAAATGAAAATCATCAAGTTCAATATCTCTTTTCAACGAGTAAATTTTGGCCCACCAACAAGTAAAAGAAATAGAAAATCAAACTAAAGAGTAACTTAAAGCATCCATTTTCTCTAACCTCAAGAGTCACAAACATCGCATGCCCCATATGCAATGATCCAGTAACATTAGGAGGTGGCATTGAAACAACAAAAGGATCTCCTCCTCTGTCAAAGCTTGGTTTAAAATACCCTTGAGACTCCCACCTGGAATTCACACTCAAATCATATTAAAGATGCTGAATGTATTTCAGTAAAGTGATATTTGGAAGAGCAATCATTTATCAATTTCAGTTAAATCATCTATGAAAGAACTTTTAAATCTTTAGCTTCTTGTAATAATTGCTCATTAACTGGAAGCTGCAATCTGCTAATGAGGTGGCAGGCCAATTAGTTAAAAAAAGGTGTTAAGAGAATTACTTGAGTTAGAGTTCTATCCCTCCAGAGGATTAGGGAAAGGGCTTTCGTTTCCTATGTAATTTTTTGTGTTGTTTGTTGTCCAATTTACTTCGTTATGGGATCCTGATTTCATCATTTTCATCCTCAATAAAATCTGTTCTGCTTTTTGTATTGAAGGAATGAAATGTAAATGATGGCAAAGCAGGTTTCAACACATCCAATTCATAGATCCCTCTTTGCTTCAAGATCTCTATTCAGTCCAAACCCAAATTTAACAAACAAGAGTAATTGAAATTGAACAAATAATTCTACAACTTCAAATCCGTCTGTAAGAATGCTTCAAAAATTGGGATCATTGATCCTTAGGATATGAGGAACAATATCCCAGAAGATGAGCTTGATCCAACAGGGGGGATCGAAACCGATCTTGCCCGTAGGTTTCAAACAAGTATTTTAGCAAACCAGAATTATAAAATTATGAAAAAACTCACTTATCTTAAGATTCAGCCGAAAGTCTTCAAACTTGGAGGGGAAGTACTCTAGGATGTGCTTGATAACATACCCAAATTTGAACGTGATCCAACCATGGATGAAGAAATTATGAATTTTTGAAAAACCACTATTATTTGAAAACGGGAATGAACAGAATAGGAGTTTCGGTTGAGTCTCACAACCAGTGAGACTCAACCAGAATTTTTTAATAAAAACTCTGGCCAACTCTCTCTACTGCCGCCAGCTCTTCTTCCTTTTATTTATAGTTTGAAAAACTACATCAATTTGGAAAGACAATTAACTGAAAAATAGGAAACTAAACTCCCTATATAAAATAGGAAGTTTCTAACAAAATAATAGGAAAATTCCTAAAACTAAAAAATAGGAAAGTTTTCAAAACTTCTAGGAAACTAGATTTAAGGAAAATCTTAGTCTCCAAGTAATTGAAACTTCCTAAACTAAACTACACTTTAGGAAACTAAATAGCATCACTAACCAATTAGGAAACAAAATAAACTCCCAACTAAAAAATATAGAGCTAGCGGTATACTCTATAATTGGTGGTAAAAAGATATCTCGGCTCTTGCTTCTGGGCTGGAGTAGGTCTGGTTGGTTGCTCTTAATTGGGCCAGGCCCAACTCTTGATCTGCATCAGTTAATTGATCAGACATCTCCTCCTTCAGCATCCTTTTGTTTGGTCTGCTTCCAAATCAGCCCAAGTTTCTGATTACCAATCCACTGATTTAAGTATGCGTTGTACTGTTGTGACAATTTTTCAATCATCTCCGGTTCCAGAACTGGGTCTTTGTAAATGACATTCCTGACCCATTGTGAATGTGTTGTGAATTATGTAGAAGCTCAATATTTCCTCCACATTTACTGTTCTTCTTTAATGACAGATTGGAGCAAGTTTAATTGAACCTTGAATCTAGGGCCAGGTCCCCGAATACCAATCCACATAGCCCTAGCTACTGAGAAGAATTTAATCATGTATTTGCCTCCCACAGGAAGAACAACTCAGGTGAGACCTATGTGGTGTTCAGGGTCTTCTTACCTACTGTGAGGTTCTGTAAATTTTTGGGTCCTTTTTTTATCCGTTTTTCCGTTATATTGTGGTGACCAATGGCCTTGCCTTTGAAATGTACTCTTTCTTTGAGTTATTCTAATAAAACTGTCATTTATCCAAAATAAAAAATAAAATCAGGTTTCTTCTCCATTAGCACAGTTTTCAACCCCATTTCATGCTGGGACCCCCAGATTAATGATGAATCTACCAAATTAGATTCAAGGCCATTCCTAAAGATGCAAGGAAAGATTCCTGTAATTCTTGATATTTCTTCTTCATTAAAAATGCAGAATTATACTGAAATCCATTATTCTGAACTCTGAAATAAGTTCCAATGCAGGATATCTTTCTACATGTATTTGAAAGGAGTAGTTTTTATTACATCCTTGCCAATTTAGGTTTATAATATTGGCTAATCATTCTCTTATCAAGTGAAATAAGTAAAGAAGACATTGAATGAGTAATAATAACCATCTTCGTATGAGTTACCAATTGTATATCCGTTCTTCAGAAGTAAAGTCGAATGATTTTGCTGTCTCTGGAGAGGTGAATACCCCTTTCTCTGATGCAGCAACTGAAATATGAAAAAAAAAAAATTCAAGAAATGACCACAAACAAACCCACAAAATCAACATAGCTACAAGCCAACAATAAAAATGAGCTATAGGCATGGTAAAAGATGTATAAATCTATTTTTCTTTAAATGAATGGTTTACAACTTCAAACATTAATATTTTTTCATAGATCCCAGAAAAATCATACATCCAACAATTATGGTAAAACATAAAACAGGATGCAAGTACTAGCTGCAAAAAACATAAACAACGCATTGCAGTTTAGTTACATATATGATGCCTTGACTAAATGAAACTTAACCAATCAAGCCACACTAATATTGGAGGCAGGGGGATTTAAACTTAATCAATCAAGTATAGTAGTATACTGAGAAGTACTTTGTTCGATATATTTTCCCACAACTGCATTTCCCAATAAAACCAGCTTGAATCAGCATCTATCCTACTTGTCCAGGCATAAAACACATGTACTCTGACAATTCTACATAAAATAGAACTTCTCTTTGTACAATTACCATGTGGTACACCAAGCATATAGTTCAGCAATTTACAGTATTTTCAGTCACAACCCTACATTCACAGGAAAGACACTTTCATCCACGTGGTTCAAAGGTTCGATTTCTAGAGTGATTCGAGCACTTTTTTATTCTTCCAAGTGATACTAGCAGTGAATGAACAATTACTGATCCCCATGGAAAATGAGAAAGATCATAAAAATGGGAAGCGAAAAACCATAAAAAAAAAACTCCAAAAGAGCAAAAATAAAAGAACCAACGTAGAGAATCAAAATTGTGCCAAAAGCATTACTAGTCAGAACCCCTCCAGAGAATTAAAAACCTTTTGAATCACTCCAGAGGCGTGATGGTGATCATGTATAGGTGGAGGGGATTGAAAATCTCTGATATATGCTCATAAAAAATAAAAAATAAAAACAAATTAGATGAACAACTAGCTTTTCATCAATCCAAGGTATAATCAATGGATTTTTGCAAGCCTCAACCAGAATTTATCTCTATGGTATAATCATTGGATTTGCAAGCTTCAATCAGAACTGTAATACCTACAGATCTCAACAACCTCAATAGGCCATCAAATGTTTTTTCTTAATAGGTAAAAATGTTTATTTGAGAAACAAATAGAAAGTGCAAGATGCCCCACAATGCAAGGAAATCCTGTAGGAATAAATACCTTAACAAAACAGGTCCTAACTCAAAAGCTAGTATGTGTTAAGATTTTAATCAGTCTGCAAAATCAGCATGCCAAACATTCCTTAAATAGAGGAAATGCTCAAGCCCAAGAAGGTAAGGTATTGAAGGTTTTCTGTTCTCCTTCAATATAGCCTGCCTATATTTCCTTCCATCGATCGTAAGTAACGGATTACAAAAGGCAAATAACTTCCTAAGAACTTTGCTTTTCTTCCCCTAACACTTGACTTTCCATCTGATCTGAAAAGCAATAAGAGTAGCAAGGAAAACCTACTCCACTTTAAAAAGAGAGAGAACATAGTTCAATACCTCCTTGGCATCAACTGATTTTCCCTGGCAACTGCATAAAAAAGCAGACTTGTAGCAGTCATAACCCTCTACTAGTGAATTGATTGGAGAGTACTCTTTTTATTTTTGGAAAGCTAAGAATAATCCACCATATCCTTCATTTAAGGAGTAATCTCTATAAGCAGGATCTAGAACAAGTTTGGCAAGATATCGTATCCTTGCCAGGGTTTAATTTTTTCCTAGGATCCTTTTCGGGTTGGAAATGTCCCTTTTGCTGATGGTCATATCATCAAACACATCATTGTCATTTCCTAGTCCCAACCAATTGGCTTTATCAACACATCTTATTCAGCCCCTGAAATCTATTAGAGGTTGGAGCAACAAATTGCCGACGATATGTTCTAGATCACATTCTTACTACCTGTTACGGTCTTACTTGCAATTTAGGCCCATCAACCTGCACCAATCACTCTTTTCTGGTGATGTAACTGGTCAGAAATTGTAGATGTAGAAACCAGCACGACGGGCAATCCCTTATTATTGTCATCTACTGGTAATATTGAGTCATTGACTAAGCCCACCAGGCTGTTGATGTTCACTCTTTCCAATTGATAGATTCCTTCATGATGATTTATTATCAGTTTAAGAAGTTGACCTAGTTTCTATAAACAAAAATTGCACAACAGTCTGATTCGGAAATGTTATTGTCCCATGTAGGTATTTACTGAATTTAGCAAAACATATCTTTCACATGGGATCTGAGTCTTTCTTTTCAGTTAAAACCAATAAGTATTGAATCCTCTTGCTCACTTGAACGACATGTGAGCGTGCATGCTTAACCGTGTTTCATAAGTTTGATGGGTTATTTAAGGTTGGCTAGTGACTGAATTATTTTGGGTCCAGGGTACGTTTGACTCAATGCAACAAACCCAGCAAAATATACAGCTAAAAGCATTCCTAAATCAATGTAGTATTCTTCGAACGTGGAAAATGTTGGCGCTGCGCCTGATGAAACCCCTATATTCTTTTATCGGGGCCAACTCTCGTTCAACTCTACAAACATGGAAGACGACAGAACAGCTGGATACATGTTTTGGAGCCGACCAAGTTACCAACACGGCTGATACAGTTCATGCTTACGAAATTTAAATAGCATTCAATCTGGTTACCGTTCCAATTCATAAAACCGCAAATGTATCTCTACCTGCTTCAACAAATGGATGTAAAAGTAATTCAAAGCTATCGAACTTAGAGGATTCCATACCTGCAAAAAGTCTATGCCGGAGAAGGTTGATATTCCAACGAGAACTCTGAATTCTTCGGCGGTGTTGAGAGAAGAGAAGAGGATTAAATCTATGAACAAAGCAAGTAGAAAATAGGGATGGATGGGACAAAGCCATTGGAGAATCAGTAAATCACGAACTCTGAATGAAGCCAAGGAGTAAGAAGGGTTTCCAGTCTAAGGAATCAAACACTCAAATCCCAAGAACAGAAAGCTGAAAATAGCTTCGTGAAGTGGTCGGGCTTCAGCGTCAAGAAGGAAGCAAAGCAAGTTGTTCAGGGCTTCAAGGTGAGACCTTGAGAACATTAGGAAGATAACGCGGGAGCAGCGAAATGAGCCGTTTGATGATACAAAGATATGGTAATCACGTCCGTTTTCGTCTTTTTGGCTTTTCCGCTCTTTTTCCGTATCTTACTTCTACCCCGTTTGGTTACAAGTAAAAAGCGAATGGGAAGAAAAGTTAAATTTCTTCTTCGGAAAAAATCGTTGTCCTTCCCTCCCTCATGGGGTGTGAAATGTAATCCGGAATTAACCTTTAACCTTTTCATTATGGTTGAAAGGCCTCATGTATAATCGTGTGTATACACGACAATAAGTAAAAACTGTGTCCTTTTCTTATTTTATTTTGCAAATAAAATAATATTTAAAAAAAAAAAAACAAATTTAAGAATGATTTAGAATGAGTGATGGATTATAAAAAAAAAAATATTAGGATTAAAAAATTCACTTCTCTTCCATCTATTTTTTTTATTTTTTGGTATTATGTTCCATTTAGTCCCTGTTCCTTGCAACCGAAGAGTCCATCCTGGTTTTTTCCAGTAAAAAACTAGCATCAATTTCTCTAATGGGGCGGGATGTAACTAGGTTGTTTCGAGTTGGGTTCCGCCTGATTCCTTTGGTTTGATTGATTTGGGTTCAGATTTATTGCCCATGAAACTTAGAACCATAGTTACTTCTTCTTTTTTTTATTGGTTTGGGTTCAAATTTATTGTCCATGATTTGACACAATTTTAGCAGGTTTGTATTATTCATAATTTTCTTAATTTTGCTTTAGAGTTTACATTAAGATCTTAGGAATTCTAAATCAATTATGAACAATAGTACCTTGCTAGAAATGTGTCATGGGGATAATTCAGTTGGTAAAAATCAATAACTTAGAATTAAGAAGTTATAAGTTCAATTTACCAATCAAAATAATAAATAAATATATATATATATATATATATATAAGATGTGAGAGAATACTCACATACTGAACTTTCTCCCTAAGATCGCAATTCATCTAGGCTAGGATTCTATAACCTTGTCCTTATCAACCAAGTGACTGCTTAGTATCAAACCCAAAAGATCAAGTTATTGTTGGGTTGTGTCTTGTATTCTGTGGGGTCCACATAATTATAAGGGGTAGTATTTGTATTAGGGTATGAGTCCATTACATGTACGGGGATAAACTTATAATTGTGGTGGGGTAAGGCTACAAGGGCTGTAGAGGATTCTCCTCTGACAGTGGAGAGCTGGAACGCTGTAAGGCTGACAGATGAGATAGGCCTGTTAGGTAGAGAATTTTGTAGACTGTTCTTGGGAATAGAAGAAAGTCAATATTTTCTCTGGTGGATGTAGGCATCCCACGATGGGGTGTTGAACCACGTTAATTCTTCGTGTGCTTCTTGTTTGTTTGCGTTCTCCCGATCCTAACAAGTGGTATCAGAGCTAGGGTTCTTTGAAGAACGAAGGAGGTACGCAGTATGAAGAAGAAGAAGAAAAAAAAAGGACTGAATCCGTGAGAAGGGTTTCCATGGGAAACCCTAGTACAATGATGCTTAGGGTTTGTAGATAAAGGTCCAAACCTTTGTGTGTTTTAAACTCATTCTTTTTGTCTTGTATTTAATCTTTTAAATAGGACAAAAACGGATTAGGGTTAGGGTTTAGCATCATAAGAAGAAGAAAAAGAGAGTAGCAGTTTTTCTGGGCGTAGGTGATTTGCGCAACCGTGATCAAACAGACGATCGGGAGGTCATCCGTAGTCCGATTGGGCTGATTTTTGGACAGCAGGTAGAGGACACATAGTTCGTCAATCTGTACGGTCAGATTTTTTATTGGAGTTTTCTAAGTCAAGTTATTTGCTCCGTACAGAAGCCTCTGTTTCTTTGGGTGAAATTTCTACATCTCTTTGTTTATTCAAATAGTAGTTTTGTGCCGACAAGAAGAGATGGCGAAGGTAAATCTCCATCTAGTAAGGTTTCCTGGTATGGAAATAAATTTGGGGAAGATGTTATCTCATGTGGCATTCTCGCTTGTGATAGGATCGCACGTGGATCTTGGTGGTAGTCGAGTGGATGGTATTACACCAGGTGGTATCGCACGTGGGTCTTGGTGCTACTGGAGTGGATGGTCAACGACGGCTGGCAGATCGTGTTCAGATTGATGGGACGATGGTAGCTGTTCGAGGATCTGATCGGATCGAGTGTTGGATCTGATGATGGGATTGAATCCCGGAACGATGCACATAATGGCCAGTTTATGTTGCACCGTGGGTAAAGGATGACTGGCGGGCTGGGACAAGGAGTCGGATCTCTAAGTCTGCATTGGAGATGCAGAGGTGAGAGGCTTGGGTTCCAGGTGCAATTGGAGTTGCAAAGGGCTGGGATAAGGAGTCGGTTCTCAAGGGCTGCAATGGAGGTGCGGTGGTGAGAGACTCGGGTTCCAGATGCAACTGGAGTTGCAGGAGGACTGTGAGTGACGGTGATCTTTCCGGTGATGCTGCAGCAGTGGGAGAGATGGAGTCACTTCACATCGTGCGGCGGTGAGCTGTACGGGACACCCAGACGGGGTGTGGGCTATGCTGGTTTGGGTGTAGCGTTTTGGCAGATACGGATTTACAGAATCAACATCAACGAGTTTTCTTCAAGGTGGTTTGCAGAATCCAAGCCAGGTGGAGATTTGTTGGGTTGGTGTCTTGTATTCTGTGGGGTCCACATAATTATAAGGGGTAGTATTTGTATTAGAGTATGAGTCTATTACATGTACGGGGATAAACTTATAATTGTGGTGGGATTAGGGTTTCTAGGTTTCCCTATAAATTGTCTCTGTGTGGGAAAACCTAGGTAAGGCTACAAGGGCTGTAGAGGATTCTCCTCTGACAGTGGAGAGCTGGAACGCTGTAAGGCTGACAGATGAGATAGGCCTGTCAGGTAGAGAATTTTGTAGACTGTTATTGAGAATAGAAGAAAGTCACTCTTTTCTCTGGTGGATGTAGGCATCCCACGATGGGGTGTTGAACCACGTTAATTCTTCGTGTGCTTCTTGTTTGTTTGTGTTCTCCCGATCCTAACAGTTAATAGGTGGAGAGACTAATTAATATTTGGAAGCATTGAGGTCCCAACATTTTTCAACATGGAATTATTTAAACACTGCCCCTCACATATCTTCCTGTTGAGTGGCAGTATACAACATATGTGATCTCTTCTTTATGTGACCATACATGGATGTTTAATGAACACAAGACTCTAATGGCTTGGATATCATGTTAAAGTATCAAATCAAAAGTTTAAACTTGACCTTTAGATGTCTTCATATTGTAATTGATCTCTCCACCTAATAGTTTAAGTTTTTAGATTAAATACTTCAACAGGATTTATAAGATTTTTTTTTTCCAACTAAATCCACTTGATTTTAATCGGACTCAAAACGAAAATTCATTTCCAACTGGGCTCCAACATCCCTGTCTTGTTACTGTAGGTAGATATAGCAATAATAAAATAAAATAAAAAATTTAGGCACTTCCAAAATTTTCAATCAGACTGGAATCAAGTAACCATCAAGATGGCCCCATTATTGTAGTTATAAGTTACAACACTAACTTGGAATAGTAGCTGACTCAAGTATTTTCATGATATACACCAATT
The DNA here is from genome assembly GCA_028583415.1 of Protea cynaroides. NCBI lineage: Eukaryota > Viridiplantae > Streptophyta > Magnoliopsida > Proteales > Proteaceae > Protea > Protea cynaroides. The sequence continues at coordinate 46,572,075 of CM053269.1, read as the reverse complement.
CCGATCCATGTGGAGCAGGTTATTTGATTTCCCAACCAAAATTAATCTACATAAAAAAGCAGCAGCTTAAGTTAACAACACCAACTTGGAATAGTAGCTGACTCAAGTATTTTCATGCTATACACCAATTCCGATCCATGTAGAGCAGGTTATTTGATTTCCCAACCAAATATCCATAAAAAAGCAGCAGCTTAACTTTCTGTCCATCAAATCCAACTGGTTACAAAATACTTAACTCTGAACCATTGGTGCATCTTTAAGTCTTAAAAGTGGTATGGCTGACAGAGACAATCAAGGGCATGTATCAGTTTTCTCCTGGGGCCCACTGCATCTGCACCCATATCTTTGAGCTTGTTCATAGTCAGATTCACCAACTGAAATTTATTGACATTTTTTCTCTGAAATATTTGTACAAACTGTCCCAGACCCTGTGACACTAACCACTTACTCAACCCACCAGCTCTTTGCAGCTTCCTCTCAAGGTTCAAGGCCCGCATTCTTCGATGCTGCAATGAACCCCTAACCAGGCAGCCAACCGAATTGTGACAAACATTCAGAGGAAGATATGGCTGTTTAATACTTTCTGAAAAGTTTGGCGCTGCTACTGTTTTCAAGGGTGTATAGGTGCCAAACATATGTTCATCACAGGCATCTGAAGGAGGAGATGGCTGCTTCATATCATCAGAAACTCTGGGTGCCTCTATTGGTTTCAAGGGTTCAAATGCGCTAGGCAGAGGTTCTTCACAAACAAAATCTAAACATGGTGGTTGCATTAATGATTCTCGAACATCCTGATCTGGCAAATCCAACCTTTCTGTGGTAGCTGGCTGAGGTAAGTTATCCATTGCAGAATCAGGTCGAAAGGCAAGAGTTCCTCCTCCAATTTGAATATCCTCTGAGGGAGCTAGTGGAAAGGTCTTCTCCCCTCCATCCTCTAAATTCTTGCTAGGATGTGTCTCGATTGGAACCAGTGATCTACGGTTGACTATTCTTTTGGACTTCACTTTCATTTTATTTGTTCGGAGTTTTTTGGTTGTAGCAGTCTGTCGTAACTTCTTTTTTTCAGGATAAGGCCGAGAGACAAGACTTCCTTCGCCGATTTGAGCATTCTCAGTAGAAGCTAGTGCAGAGTTCTTTTCCCATCCATCCTGCGAAGATTTGCAAGGCTGTGTTTCAATTGGAACTAGTGGTCTGCATTTAACCTCTTTTTTGGACTTCGCTTGTACTTTATTTGTTCGAAGTCTTTTGGTTTTAGACTTGTTGGGTGCTGATAGAGGAGGAACCAGGATGGTAATTTTCTGCTTCTTAACTATCACCCAATTATCTTCTTCATAAGTTTCAGAAATTGAAGTATCCACAAGGCTACCAAAAGCATTATCTTTATTTCTGGCAATTGCTGCCAGCCGCCTGTGCTTTGCTTTTGCCATCAGATGCAAACCTGCTAAAAAAAATTTAATAAAAATAGAAAGGATTGTATTAGCTGGTCACAAATAATGGGATTGATAGTTCCAAGTATGTCTTCGAAAAGAAACAACATAGAGTTGAGACTATTTCATAGAAAGCTGAGTTCCCTAACTAAAAAGCTGGAAGTTATTCATAAAAAAGTATACAGTACAAAATAATAAAGCTGATAAAAAATTGTGTTCAAGAGAAATGGAATCACAACCTACAACATTAAACTGTGGTAGTATAAGTTAAATAAAACCAATGGCAAATGAGAGGTTGGGGAAGCAGTCCCAGTGTCTGAGCTGTAGAGGCAAGACATTAGTCTGGACCCAGAAGTCTAAGCAGTCACACCTATATGATATCCTGGGGAAAACTGAATCCCCTGGATGAACTTATCAATCGAACCTCTCATAGGCAATCAGAAGCAGGGTTTTAAGGACCCATAGAGGACCAATTGGATTTGTCTGATCTGGGTTTGGAATGAGTAGGGACCAAGCAGAACTATCACAGTGGATTGGCAATCCAATATCAATATTGAGCATTTAATCACCAGCCAACGACCCTGAGGCAGCTCCAGGCATGTATTCTTTCCTTTCACTCATTGTGAGACAAGCACTTTGAATAAAATGATATGCAGGCTATAATAAAGTGATCAGGAGGTTATATTAAAGTGGTTGAAGATGGCAAAAAAAAAAAAAAAAAAAGACAGCCATAAGAAGGAGAGCAAGCTGTAAAGCCTCACAAAAGTTTGAGAAAGAATATTCTGAAGCCTATAACAGAAACAGCTAAAATATATAATTGTAACAAATGAAACTCTTTTATGTGAATCTATATGGATTCGTTTTGCATGCCACCTTGCGAAAATAGTCTTTCCTAGGTGAGGTTCACTGTGGCTCTACATTGAAAGATAAGATATGGATCTCTAAAAGGTTATGGCAAACGCGCATTACACTAAAACCATAGCTAAGGGCACTGAAATGCTTGATGCCACCATTCCATAAAGGAACCAAATGTCAAAAACATAAAATCTGATCTGAACTTCAAAATACAGAGAAATCAGTTATATTTGTTGACAAAGGACACTGTGCCATACGATATGCCAATATATTACTAGCACACACACACACATTTAAATTTCATGCCTTAGGGATGATAAAAGCAAATTCAACAAACTCAATTCTTGTAATTGAAGATCTCCATGATGTAATCACTCATACATTTGGTCATCAAAGGTGCCACCATTGGAAAAGCTAGCTTTCAGTGCTACTATGTACCACATCTGGATGGAGTGGAATCTCAGAACTTGGACTTCCAAGTCTAGAAGTCTAAACCAAATTTGGGAGGCTATTAATTTTGAAGTCAAGGGGTGTCTCAAGCCCATTTCATCTTCCTGTCTGAACGATTATAGGATCAGATTCATTGAGAAAGCTTGGGATTTACCTATACAGTTCTAATGTAGGTAGGATTTCCCGTTCCCCTTCTTGTGTAATTTCCTTCTGCTTTTCTCAGCTTTCCCTTTTGGGGTGCCGTTCTGTTTCCCTATCAGGTTTTCTTAATATAGATTTTATTCACAAAAAAAAAAAAATTGTGTTGCCACCATTCTATTAGAAGATTCTCTTCATGGTTCAGTTCACCAAATGGCTACTTCAATTTCTTCTTATGGTTTGAACCCATAATATACCCTTTCTATTTATGTGTAGAGAGCACACACACACACACACACATCGAGTATAACATATGTCTGGATCATTTCAAAATTTTAAAGTTTTCAACAAGGAAAGTTCCCAAGGTAGAAAAATAGCCTTTCACAGACTGAAAATTTTGATCAGTTATATAACATATACCAATTGTTTCTAAAATCAAACTAAATACCAACAAACAGTTAGTCTTATGTCTACGACAATTTGAACAGCCATTAAATCAAAGCTCAATTCAAGATTATCCAATAACAAAAACAAAGAGAGTCAAGAGACTGAGCTCGCCAAAGAATCTCAATTTAAAAATAAATCAAAATTTTCTACAAGGAAATCAATAATATCAAGAATTTGAACTGCGTAACATTCTAGTAGATGAAAAATAAATCCAATTGGAGCTGTCTCTCTCCCCCCTGTCAAGGAACCAGTCCTGAAGAATCCACAATAAAGCCTACTGTCATGAACAAGGAACTAGGAGTCTAGAACCCATAAATCTAATACAAATTTGTGTATAATTTTAAACAGATGGTGTTCTTCCGGTTGGGTAGGGATAATCGTCCAGGTCTTATTGTGAAACAAAAAAAGTCGCCCGCTGCAGCAGGCAGGCAAGTGGAGCCTGGAGGTATTGGCAAGCAGCGTACCAGCGCTTCTATCTTTCAGATGAGATCTAGGCATTGGAAAATCCAGCCATTTGACTGATTTTCTGTGCCACCTACAGGATGCAATGTTACACAGCACCTAGAATTCAAAACCATAACCACATCAGACTCTTCCAAGTTCAGACTACAAGTCACACATTTCTTTTGCCTGGGTTACTCGTCACAAATAGAAAGTTGCTTTGACATATAAAATTGGAAATAAATGCCCATAGAAGTAGTGAAAAGGAGTTTCTACAATATTCTTCTCCACTGTCTTTGTAGCAGATTCATATCGTTTTGTACAAATCCTTGTGTTGGTAACGTAGCATGAATCAGGGAAGTCTAACCTACACAAAGAGCACTGTGGGGTTGACTAAAAAAACTCAAACACCTGCATTCTGGTTAAGTATCAATTACGGAGTAAATACAGCCACATTCAGGGCCTAATAAAAGTAACTGGAGACTGAAGGTGTCTTGATCTCATTTCAGTTCCTGGCAAATAAGAGAGTATGAAGTTCTATGGATGAGGATGCCCAACAAAGGGTAATTCAATTTAGGTATGGAATTAAGTCAAACAGAAAAAAGAGGAATTCAAAAGAGGTCTAGAAAGGGGATTACTACCTGATATACTACTCATTTTGACAAGGCAAAGAAATGCAAATCTTATAGGTAGTCCCTCAAATAACTCAAAATTCATACCACAGGTTCCACAGACTTCCTTCTTAGTTATGGCCTTCAAAGGCATATTGCCTTGTTACATTGATTGGACTAGAAAGATAAAATCCTCCTACGGTACACACTTAAGGACAATCTACTAACACAAATAGACAAAGGTTCACAAGACCTTCTGTGACATTAAAGATATGCAAAAATATCGACACCTACACCACACTAAATCAAGGGAAATGTTTTTCTCAGCCAACAAATAAACTGTCACGTAGCTCCACAACAAGAAATTCAACCAAAAAATAAAAAACTTAACAACAAGAAAGAAAAACAATTGCCGTAACACTAATAGCAATGACAACACAATAAGTTTTTCTATAAATAAATGCAGTAACAATGGCACCAACAGGCAAACAGCGACCTAAAGCAGAGGGTACTGCTTACGGTAATCACCAAGTCTACCTATATCGAAAAAATGCTATAATCTCTAATTAAGTTGCAATGCAACCCAAAAAGGCATCAATGCCAGTGCAGCTCCTCTGAGACATAACATCCAAATCAAAGATTCACTAGAGATTTCCTTTCTGGATAATGTTATCATACTGTATACCACAAAAGAAAACAGAAATTGATAATGATCAAACGTCGCAGAAGAAATTCAATGACAATTTAAGAGGGCGAGTTTTGTAAAAGTATAAATGAAACAACGAAATTACCAACAGAAATTCAAGGTAAGGGCAGCCGTATTATCTTGGCCGTCAAAGCAGGCCTCCAAAAATCTTATCCAGACTGCCGAGAAAGGTAGGGGCCTATGGGAAACAGAGAGGAGAAGAAAAATAAAAAAAAAGAGAAAGAGAGGGGAATCAACAGAAAAGCTCTTTCATACCGGGGTGGAAAAAGAGAGAGGAGAGTACAACTCGAGGACGGCACTCAGGGTTAGCGGAGCAGGTTCATGGCTCTGGTCGAGCGAAAGAGACAAGTGTCCGTTCACTTTAAAGATCAAACCAAAACTGGACCGACCATACATGGTTAAACCGGACTGGGATTCTTTGTAGTGAGGCCGGATTCAAATCGTTTCCTCCCTGTACTTCAGGGAGGAGGGAGACGCCCCCGTCAGATGACCGACACGTGGTTCTTGGAAAAATCTGAACCCATGTTTGAGCCGACACCCAACAGACCCTGTCGGCTCGGACGTGGGGCTCGGATTTTCCCGAGAGCCACGTGTCGGTCATTTGACGGGGGCATCTCCCACCTCCCTGAAGTACAGGGAGGAGACGATTTGGATCCAGTGAGGCCACCCTTGCAGTGAGGATCCCATCCACTCAAAATGAATCCATGTATATCTCGATGCATTTCGAATAGATCGAGATTTATGCCAATCCACTTTGAATGGGTAGGATCCTCAGTACATACATGGTTGTCTCACTACAAAAGATCTTTTATATATATATATATATATATATATATGTGTGTGTGTGTGTGTTTAGCAAGTTAAAAGTTTTGACGACACGGGATGTTAAAATTGGGGCCAAATCAAAAACCAAAATTGAATCTGATTCTATCTGGATCAAATTGAAACTGATTTAGGTTGTGCTTTTAAAGTCTAATGAAAAATTGAAACTGGATGGAAACAATTGATAAGCTCGAATTAAATCACACCAATAAGAGTAAAATCGAACCAACCCAATAATGACCCGATAAGAGCCTATTAAGCCAACAAAAAGGGCGTCGCAATGCACAAGGCTTTGCTATGGCAGGGTCTGGGGAGGGGCAGAATCTACACAGGCTTATCCCTACAACATGGAGAGATTGTTTTCGTATTCAAACCCGTAATCACCTAGGTTGCAATCAATTAAGCCAATATTTTTTTAAAATATATGTAGGAAATCAACACTGAACTTGCTCGATAATGGCCCGATAGAACCATTAATCATTTTTTTATATATATATACATATAATGAACCGAAACTAAACCTATAGTGGATTGATAAGAGTCCATTAAACCAGGCCGATAACAAATCGATATAAACCAACCAATTAACTAACACGTACAGTGCAGCCCAACCCAAATATCTTATTGAACATGTTTTGACCCTTTGGGTAACCCTAAAAAACCCGAAACTGACACTGGCCAGATACTTGAATCTTCGTAAAGTTTGGGTGATATTACATTTTTTATTTTTTTGGGAAGAGGTGATATTACATTTTCCGACTTAGGTTTGTAATTTCATGATAAATATCACTTGAGATAGATAGGATTGAAGTGTGGTATATATGAAATATGGTGACTAAGAACTATCATGTATTGAAATATATTATGGGGAGAGCATCTTTCCAATGTTAACCATATCACAGGGATTAAGTCCCATCTAGTTTTTGAAGGCATCTGCATTTTTTTAAGGCATTTTTAGTAGTAGGATTGTTTCCCATCCTTTAAATACAATGCAACTATATATCTGTTACTAATTAAGGGTGACAATATTGAACGGAAACCATCAAATCGAATCAAAATCAACTGTTAAAAACCAAACTGAACCGATTATATACGATAAAGAAAATGACATCAGTTTTGGTTTTGAACTGAAAACCGGTGGTTCCAAATCGATTAGTAAGCTGGTAAACCAATTAAAAACCAGTAAAATCGAAAACGATAGAAATGAAGGGGATTGAACTGTTCACAAACCATTTGTGGAACCGATAAGAAACCGAGTAAGAAATCATTAGTGAACTGATTAACTAAAACTGATAATTCCATTGGTAATCGATTTGATTTTGATTTGAGAATTAAGAACCGATTAATAGTCACTTCAATTTTTTATTTATACTAATATCTTGAATCGTACCGATAAACATTACACCGTTCTTACTAATTAAGTTTCGCCCCCTCTCTAACTATCACTATTTCTAATATGTACAGTTATCAATCTTGGAAATTTGCCACTTCATGATACAGCGCAGAGTCGCAAGTAAGCTTATCCCAGTGGCACACTTGATTTTAGCACATGGCAAAATGATTTGGCAATTACAACTATTGGATGCACAGTGGATGACTTGGGTATGACACTTGCCAAATTTCAAACTCAAATCCATCCATATCCCGGTTATTTACCCGCATTATCATTTATGTCTGATACTTTGTGCACTACTTTGCATTCTTTCGTAATCCTGAATTTTTCAAGGCTTTATTTTACCATATCGACATTTTGAACTGAAACTTAACACGTGGGTAGGATCCTATGAGGTCTATTATCCACAAAAATTTAGGCCTCGGAGTGGATGTTTCTTTTGCTATTGTTGAATTGCTATCTTGATTCTTGACAACTACCATTCAGGGAAATTATTTTCCTTTTTTCTTTTTCTTTTTTTTGGATTTATCGAAAGGATTCAACTTTGTTGCAGAAGAAACTAAAGATAATGGAACTGAAAATTTTATACTTTAAAAAGAAATTTTGATCGATATAATACAATATTAAATGCGCAGACTACCTTCATTATTTACTATATTTAGTAATGATACTTATTAGATATTGTTATGGGGATTACATCCCTCCAATAGTATCATGCCACGTGGGCACAAGCTCAACCGAAGAAGTCGTCCAAGAAAGGCATAGAGCCCTCCGTTTCTAAAGTCTCCGAGGTCAACCTCAGAAAGTAGCCAAAGACCTCGAGAGGCAACACCGCCGAGGTCTAGCCTTGTACCTCGGAGCCTCACCCATGGCCGACATCAAGTCTTAGGCCTCGGAGCCTCATCCATTGACAAGATCTATCTCGGAGCTCAAAGTCTCATCTACATTACAAGTATGCCTTGGAGCTCGTCATGTATGACTGGAAACCTTATCCAGGATATCTCTCCTATTAAGGAATGTCTCTACCGACTTCATATCCAGGAGCAATCTCTGGAATGTGTACTCAGGGAAATACAGCTTGGAGATTTGCCTTGGGTCGGCATATGGAAATATCTATCTAATCTTCAGCGTGATCTACACTGCCTGTGATAATATCTTGCCTTATCAGGCAAGACGTTACACCTTCCAATTGAGGCCACCACTAACCTATATGTCTGTAGTAAGTAAAGGTAAATACACAAACAATTTTACACACTGAATATTACACTTAGAGTTTTAGCTGAGATTTATGCCTGAATCCTTTTTGACAAAGGAGCATGCACACTTGTGTCTCTTCCATACTGCTTGCCCACTGAATTGACTTAAGAATCAGAGTGGTTTGAGGGTTACCAAACCTGACCATTACACAATTTTTTTTCATATCCTTGTGCAAGACATTTGAGCGAGCTGAAGACCATCGATTTGTTGCGACAAAGATATAAAATTTATTTTACATCTCAAATGCAAGGGATTGGGATGCAAAATGAGGTATGACATAAAAACTAGGAAAATTTTCAGCTACCACCCTAAAAGAATTGACCAAATCACTTACCACTCAAGTTGTTTAAAAAAATCGCCTACCTCCCAAGTTAGACAAACTTTTATCAAAAAGATCCAAAAGCAATTAACAGAGCCGTTAGTTGCTGAAGTCAGCCGTTACAAAATACTTGAATGACAATAGTATTTTTTTTTTGTAAGGGAAAAAGTCCAATTTACCTTTCTTGTTTTTTTCACCATTCCTTCTCTTTTTTCAGCTACTTGCAAAAAAAATTAGAAATTCCCCCAAATGATGTTTCCTTTAATGGTTCAAATTTGAACTAACTCTACATTTGTGGGCAATCAAACACAACATTAGAGACGATCCAATTAGGCCCGAGTTTGAAGGATGAAATCGTAGGCGGGGTTGACTCACATAATCTAAAGAGAACTAGAAAGGAATAGGAAGAATAGAATAGGAAGAATAGAGTAAGCTTTCTGGTTTCTGATTTTTAAATGTTTCAGTTGGGGAAAACTCCGTTTTTTCCCAAATTACATCTGGTTTCAGATGGATTCGCATGATAAAATATAGAGTCTCAGAAAGAATCATGGAGGATCTGAGTTCTTGAACTCATAGGAAACAATTTGCTGGGTTTGTTAATGGTCATGAAAGCCCCTAGAATTGACCTAATCCAAACATCGAACAAACAAAGAAATGAATTTCTGGATAATTTTAGTAAGAAAAAATTTCATCTAACCCCCAAAAACTATGTCAAATTTGATCTAACCCCCAATAATTTCAAAAATCTCATCTACCACCCAAATGGTTTGCATAAACTTCAATCGGTCCCATTTAGCTGACAGACTTGACTGAAAGTGTGATAAGACATTTCTACCCTTTGTATTTGAAATTAAAAAACATTAAATTGAGATAAAATTACTAATTCCTTTTATCACTTTCACAATCCAAATTATTTTTTTAACCCTTTGATAAGACATTCTCAAGCAAAAATAGACCTATTTTTTTTATTCTCCCACAAAGAGGATCTGCACAATCAACCGAATCCCAAGCTCACCGGAGATGATACAAACCCTTTCTTGATCTGTGGCGAGGTTTAGCAAAGAACTGGCAGCGGCAATTTGGGCATCGGGAGAGGTGCCTTCCTTCAAGGTTGCAGCGCCGGAGAAGAGGGCTTCAAGGGCTTGGTTGTTCGAAGGTTGCAGCGGTGGAGAACAAGGGTTCGAAGAAGAGTGGCTTCTCCGGCGGAGAAGAGATCTTCATGGGTTCGATTGTAGTGGTTGCAGCGACGGAGAATTGGTTGGATGAGATTAGTGATTTGAGGATCAAACCGGCCAATCCGAAGTCGATCCTGATCAGCAACAGAATCGACAAGGGTTGCAGAGGGCGATCCTAAAATGGCAAAGTAAAAAAAAACATAAAAAACAAAGTTGGTCCCAAACGGATTCTGATCCCCTATCCAGCTCCTTACTCTAAAAACCTCTAAATCCACCTGACCAGAGACTATACGGCAACAGGGGAATTCAAAGAGGAGAACGGTGAGGGGGAACCCCTAAGCATAAGAAAACATAAATAAATAAACCCCTGAAAGGAAAAGTAACAACCTTCTCTTCAATTTTCATCCTAAATGAAACAGAAATTTGAAAGGAAAATACCTATATTTGGCTCTTAAGAGACGACCTTGGCATTGTACAAGAAAGCAACAGAACAGAGAATTGAAGCAACGAATGCAAAAATTCCCAAATCAATTATCAGAAAAATCTCTGCTAACACTATATCCATCATCTTCTTTGAAAAATCTGTTAGTTTTTGTCACTTCACAGGATTAGGTAAAATAGGATATTTCAATTCACCAACCGAATTTTTTACTTTTCATTTCTCCTAAGCACCAAGGAGAAGCTGCGAGAAGAGAAAGAGAGAGTGCAATGTTCTTTAGAAGATATCGATAAAACTAGAAGAAAAATAAGAGCGATGAAACCAGATTTGTGGAGGTGGAGGAGGATGAGGACTAGCGGCGGCGGTGGAGGAGGCGTTGAAGGCGTAAGCTTGGCGGAGAGTCTGAATGGTTGCAGGATTGGGGAGAATGAGGGTTGTGGATGATGGTTCAATAGGGGTAAAATGGTCTTTCTATTTGAGAATAAGGGTATTATCGTCTCAAGATTTTTCAAATAGTGCTTACGTCATCGACTAACGAGACTCTACTAATGGATAGGGTCTCTTTGACTAACGGTGGAAAATTTTTTGGTGGTAGATGAGACATTTGGAAACTTTTTGGGTGGTAGATGAGACTTGAAATTATTGGGGGTTAGATCGAATTTGACATAGTTTTTGAGGGTTAGATGAAATTTTTTCTTTTAGTAATGGAGAAATTTGTAATGCTGAAAACAAAGGTTCATCTTGAGAAACCGGAGATAAAACCTCGACCTTCTGGAATTTCCATGGAGCTCATCATCGTCAATGCTGCAAAAATTAGAAATCCCCCCAAATGCCTGCACACCGGTATAATCATTTGTTTTAGTTTCTCTTTTTTTTTTTTTTTTATTTTGGTTTAAAATGACAAGGGTATAAACGTTCACACATAATTTTAACTTTTATCCATCGGCAAATGGATTAATATTTGTCTAACTTGGGTAGTAACTAGTAAGTGATCTTTTTAAACAACTTAAATGGTAAATGATTTGATCAATTCTTTTTTGGTGGTGACTGAAAATTTCCCTAAAAGCTAATATGGAATGTGATTTGGAGTTAGATGGATACTCATGTGATAAGAACTGTTATAATGATTACAAATGTTTTTTTTTTTCATATTTAAAAAATTCACTTCCCTTATTCGAATTCCCCATGCATCCTAAAAATTCATTTACGTTCTTCATACTAAGGCCCCGTTTGATAACACTTCAGTTCCCATGGAGCTACTTCTGGTATGGAATCGTTTTCTACTTATTCTCCAAGGTTAGGATTTTTGGAATAGAATGCTGTTTGATAACGTTGCTCCAAAATCAAAAGACTATGTTTCCAGAATGTTGTTTGATGGTGGTGGTGGTGGTGGTGTTGGTGGCGGTGGGGGGTGGTGGTGGTGGTGTTGGTGGCGGTGGGGGGGGTGGTGGTAGTGGTGGTGGTGCGGCGACAGTGCTGGTGGGTGGTGGCGGCGACAGTGGTGGCGGTGGCGGCAGTGGTGGCAGTGGTGGTAGATGGTGGGTAGGTAGTGGTGGCGACAGTGGTGGTGGTGGTGGTGGCAGTGATGGTGGAAAGTGGTGGGTGGTGGTGGCGGTGATGGTGGAAGGTGGTAGGTGGTGGTGGCGGCATCGGTGGTAAGTGGTGGGTGGTGGTGGTGGTGATGGCGACTGTGGGTGGTGGGTGGTGGTAGAGATGGTGGCGGTGGAGGGGTGGTGGTGATGATGGCAGTGCTAGTGGTGGTGGTGATGACAGTTAGTAGTGGTAATAGTTCCAGAGCAAGAGAAGTAAGTTTTTTAACTCCAGTTTTTTAGTTCCCAGAAACATTTTTGGAACGGTTCCCTCCATGGGAGTCAAAACTTGAACCGTGTTTATCAATCACCATTCTACTCTGGATTAGTTCCAGAGCTAAGAAGTAGGGAGCTGGAGTGTTATAAAACGGGGCTTAAAAACAGGAGGAATGGTTTATAAAACATGACCTCTCATATCGTCCAGTTTCTCCGGCCATGATCGCACGGCTATGGGTACCAATACAGTATTACGGTTCAAATAATATTGACCGGGTTGGCATTGTTTTAAATTCCAACTGAAAGTCAAACAAACAACTGGATGAACTGGGTCAACGAATGTATGCCTGAATATAATAAGATAGCGTCATCGTAGATCATGGTTGAGTGAACTTCATACACGTGTGTCGCATGCAATCAGGACTCCGTCCTTCAAACGGCCGAGTTTTCGCGGCGACGCGAGATAGTATACGATTTAAGCGATCTGCTGACAGTGACAATCCCCAATTCCAATTATGGGTCGTGGGTACCCAAATTAACTTCGGACGTAGCTGTCATTGTGACTTATTCGCATGGAATCCAAAGATCGATTCCCTCTCTCAGAAATCCGATTATTCTCCTTCCCCATTACTGGATTTCCATTATACTAGGGATTTGGAATGCATCCGAGCTCTCCAATTTGAAGGGACCTGGTTTTTTTTTCCCTCTGGCGTTACTGTTGTAGCTGCGGAGGATGAAGTTTGGACAGACATTTACTGAGTATCTTCAAGGAGAGCAGGAGCGATTCCTGGTTAAATGCTCGCATGTGGAGTATAAGCGCCTTAAGAAAGTGCTGAAAAGTTGCAAGAGTTGCCGGGCTCTGCAGGATTCTTCTTGCAATGAAGGAGCAGATGTAGAGGGTGATGATGCAGTTGCATCGATTTGCCATTGCGAATCTTGCCCATGTACGTGTGCTTGACTGTGTTTTATTGCTTTGGATTTGTTCTTTTATTTGTATCGTAGTTCTTGAGTCTACTTTTTTTTTCTTTTCTCTTCAAATTATAAATAAAATTTTATTGAATCACTGAATTAACCGAAACAAGCATTTATGTAATCAGTACAGCTGGGTAGGCAATGAAGAACAGAAAACTTTATAATTATAAATTTTAGGTCCGAATGGATTAGACCAGTCTCGATCCTTTTTTCTAACAGAAAATTACTCCTCTTGGTCAGCGACACCAAGCCACAGTTTTAGTGCTTTGATCTTTTCCATCATTTACAACCCAGACCTTGTTATTTAGGCTCTGGAAGCAGAGAAACCGAACTCCTCCAATACAGCGTATGGAGTGGGGGCATAGAGAATCTCTAATTATCAATTTCAGTGTTCATGTAATCTCTGGTTTCATCATTTTACTACCCACTCTGGGATATATATGTTCTGGAGGCAAAGACACTGTAGACCTTTCAGGGAAATCTTACTTGGATTTATGCAACAGTTGGTATCTAACATTAAGGCCCTGTTTGATAACTCTCTGTCTCCAGATTCCTTAATCTGCCTCTGGAGCAAATTTTTTACTCCCAGTTTTTTTTTTTTTTTTTTTTAGAGCAAAAACATGTTTGATAAACACCAATCCGTCCCTATGTCTTCGTCTTCAACAACCAATGTCTTCTGGTCTCTCAAAACCTAACTTCTAAACCTTGCCAACACGAAGACAATAGTTTCCATGGAGAAAACCAAGCAGAGCCTCCAATGATGATTACTTCGCTGCCATCCACCACATCTCCAACATCGTTCACCGTGATTTCTACATGGAACGAACCCTCAAGAAACTTGAAATCAACATTGCATCTGAACTCGTCTACAAAGTTCTCAGAAGCTGCGGTAAGTCAGGGGTTCAATCTTCCATATCTTCAACTGGGCTCGGAGCCAGTCCCACTATGATCCGACATCCATTGAATACGAAGAACTTATCAAAATACTAGGCTGAACCCGTCACTAGGAGACCATGTGGAAAGTCGTAGAACAGATGAAAAAACAAGAACTTGCTCTCACTCTTGAGACATTCTCGTTGATTATCGAGTCTTATGGAAAGCACGGGCTTAATTCATTGGTTTACGCTCTCTGTGAGGTCAAGAATTTTGAAGGGGCTTATGCTTTGATTAGGTGGATGGTACGGGAGGGAGGTGTTCATGATAAGAGGACTTATGCCATTCATGTTAATGGGTGGTGCTCTGCTGGGAAGCTCAATGAAGCACGGGAGTTTTTTTTGAAGAGATGAGTACAAAGGTTTCAATCCTTCTGTTCGTGGTTGTGATCTTTTTATAGAGGTCTGCTCAGATGAAGTAAGACAATAAAATATGGAGAGAGAAGAGTTGCAAACTAATGTGCTCTAGAGCAACGGCAACATCTTTTTTTAGCTCTCATATTCTGACTTTGGGAGTCAATTTTTAGACCGATTTACTTAATGGGAGTTGGAATCAGACTGGATTTATCAAATGTGATTTCGCTTCTAAATGACTCTCTGGGAGTCGGAATCATTGGCATACGAGATCCAGAGAGTTATCAAATGGGGCCTAGATGCCCTAGGTGTATTGTGATTCATCTGAAATAAAAGATCAAAGGATAAAGTAACTAATAAAATACTACAACTGTTTTGGTTGACTCTAAATTTGCTTATTGTAATTTAAAAAAGGGGGGGTTCGGCTGCAATGAATGTAAATGTACATCACTAGGACCAACAAGATAATTTGATGAATTTATGAACTTTTGTGTTTGCTTTATTTATATTGTTGTCACTGATGAAATAAATTGATAACTCTCTGAAATTGGGGTTATTCAACTTTGTCCCCCACTTTGCAATGGGTGCTTCATACACACTGCATGTGGACAACTGAGCTAAATTGATTACTTGTTGGATCCAAGGGCATATATAACATTCCTTTGGGTGCATTTCAGGTAATGAATTCTGTATTTATAAGATTTCACATCGTCGTGACATTTACTTGCTGCCAAGATGGTTGCTTTACTTTGGTGACACACTTGTGTATTTTTATCCTTTTATGTTTCATAGGCAGGCAACAACTAGGATTTTTAACTTTGAAGCAAGATAATCTGTGTAGGGAAGAGAAACTGGACAACCATTCACAAAACATAACATAGACTGCAAAGGTTTCTAATTTTCCTATATTAAACCTTTGCAGTTCTCTCTAATTCTGGAAGTTTGAATACCTAGAAATTCATTTTGTGTGGCTGCCTGTCCATAAGAGATCTCTTAATCGCAATGCACATATGCTGGGCAATATTTATTTCCATTTAAAAGTTGTACAATTCCTTGCTAACTGGATCTGCTGAATAGTAGCTTGTGTAACCGTATTCCAAAGGATTTTACCTTTTTTTTTTTCTCACAGATTGGACCTCTGGACAAAAATCAACTAGCATTTCAGCTGTGAATCTTGTATTTTTGTAACTTTATTCTGTTCTTCTATGAGGAGTTGAAGCATGTGAAATAACTTGTAAAATTTCACCTTGTAAAGATTTTTTTTTTTTTTTACTTGAATTTTATGTAAAATGACAATAAGACTACTTTCCCCCCTTGATCCCCCCCCCAACAGACAATCTAGTTTATTTTCGTAACAAAATAGAAAAATAGGAGAAGATGGAGAGAATCGATGTGTATGTTACTCCCCTCCTTGTGGCTTGTATTTATAGAAAATAGAAAACAACTATAAGATAGGATATATGACTCTACAAATCAGAATTCTAGTCACAAATTAAAGACAAAGTAAACTCAAAATAGGAAAAGGAAACTAACAAGCGTAATTGGCAAAGGAAATTAATAAACTAATTAGGAGTCCAGATCCTAGAAACTAGCACTAACTACTTTGACAAATTCAAAGCAGTGTACGGTTACAATTTTTTATGCTAGTATCCCCCCTCAAGCTGGAGCATGGGGAATGTGAGAGCTTCAGCTTGAAACAATGTAGCAGCGGAAGCAGCAATTGTAGTAGTAGGAATAGCAGCGATAGTAGTGACAGCAATAGTAGGAGTAGCAGCACAGTATATATCACTGTGAACCAAGTAGTAGTAACAACACAGTATAGATCACTGTAAACCAAATAGTAATAGTAGCATAGTATAGGACCATAGGTCACTGTGAAACAAGTAGTAGTAGCAGCAGCAACATAAGCAGGAGCAACAATAGTGGTGGCTGCACACCTAACAAAGAACCTTAAATGACTTTTAAAGCGGTAACTCAGGGTTTGCTTTGATACCATGTAACAAAATAGAAAAATAAGAGAGATGGAGAGAATCGATGTGTATAATACTCCCCTCCTTGTAGTTAGTATTTATAGAAAATAAAAAACAACTATTAGATAGAATCTAGGACTCTACAAATCAGAGTCCTAGTCACAAAATAAAGACAATAAACTCAAAATAGAAAAAGAAAACTAAAAAGCGTAATTGGTAAAGGAAACTAATAAAGCAAACTAATAAACTAATTAGGAGTCCATATACTAATAGGACTCCAAGTCCTAGAAACTAGCACTAACTACTTTGAATAAGTCAAAACAGTGTATGGTTACAATTTTATTATGCTAAGAATTTCATTCTCCATTCTCTAAGTGTATTCTATATTCTCTGAAAACCCAACATTTCAATTGGAGCTCTTGAGCATGAGGCCCCATTTGCTTTCATGTAAAAGGAGGTGGAAAAGGAAAATTCTCCTGTACAATAGGATTTTTTAAAACATTTATTTGGTGTAAAATGCAAAAAATTACATTGACAAATAAAAAAAATCTTACATTCAGTAAAATTCTCATGTAAAAATTTGCCTTCAGTAGAGAAGAATGCAACAAAGGAACCCCTTGATGAGACTTTGAGAATGGCTCTACATGTGAGTTCCTTTGGGGTAGGCTTGGTGATGATATGAATTTACATGGTATCCAAAAACTAAAAAGTTAATACTTATGACCTTAACTATTGGCGAGATATAGTTATTTTGAAATGTGTAGGGTTGCTATTCTGACATATGTAAGACAAAATAATAGGTTAAGTGGTTGAGGCGAAAGTTTTCCTTGATGGATTGCTGAATGTGTGAGTACTGTCCACCTAGAACTGTTCCAAGTATGCTTGTATAAGGGTGGCAAGATATTCAAGGTGTAAACTATATGGGCACGTTCAATTTTTCACAGTGGTACTAATCTGTTGTCTGTTACCTTTATTTTGGATATTGAAAGGAGCAGGGGCAAATCATTTCTTGTACTATAGATTTAAGTATTGAGCTTCTCAACTCAAATGAAATACTTCTATCTTAAACATGCAAGCTGATTTGAATTTTTTTTTTTTTCCTTTTTACATTCTACATTTTGATTTCTTTTCCTCCCCATCAGAAGAGGGGAAAGCTACCATCAATTTCATTGGAATCATCTGGTAAAATGTTTATTATGCTCCTTAGTTCAAAGTTCAAACAAGTGTACCTTTTTCCCTCTGCAATAAGTATGTGTGGTTGTATTCCTTGCTACACATTTTTCTTTATTTCTTCCTCATTTCCATCAGAACATAACTAGTGTTCATTTCCAATTGCATCTTTAGTTGAAATTCTGTATTTATGTGCTGAAATTGTTGTTACTCTTAACTTGGAACTGTATAATTAATTTTTCTTCCAGACAATAGATGTTGATACCAGAGATGTTATATTTTGTAGTGTGTGATCAGATGTTCTTTTCTGAATTGATGAAAGAGGCTTCAGAGATTTCTGGGTTTTTAAGTTCTAGAGTAAGACGCCTCCTCCACCTTCATATCTCAAAAGGATTGCAAAAATACATGTTACAGCTGTATCATTGTTTCGGAAGTGGTCAACATGCCATGGTTCAAGAAGTTAGGATTCTGATTGATTATGTCATAATGAATGCAATTGCTATGCAAAAACTCCTTAAGAAATACGATAAGGTAATCACTTGATGGAACTGTACTCATTAGAGCTTCAACGTTTTAATTAATCTTTTGTCATTTAGAAGTCTTGACAATTTCTCTTAATCCTCTCTGTAGGTACATAGCTCTATAAATGGTAGGAAATTTAAAACTAAACTCCGATCTGAACACATGGAACTTCTACAATCACCCTGGCTGATTGAATTGGGTGCATTCTATATAAATTCCACTACATTAGATAATGGAGATTCGCCCGAGGATTTCCGTCAGTTCTCTTGTGATTTTACTTCAACTCAGCCCGTCCTGACATTGATGCTTCCCAATTCCATGAAGCTAGAATACAATTTGACTTGTGCTGTTTGCTTGGTAAAAAATACTGGCATATTTTACTTGGTTGCATTCTGAGGTAAAAATAGCAATATTTCCAGTGTTGCTTACTTGTTTCTGGTTCACTCACAGGATACTCTTTTTAATCCTTATGCTTTAAGCTGTGGTCATCTCTTTTGCAAAGCTTGTGCTTGCTCTGCAGTTTCTGTTATGATATTTGAAGGACTTAAAGCTGCACTTCCAGAATCAAAGTGCCCTATTTGTAGAGAGGTACATAGTATTTTGAATCACTGTCTTCTTCATCTTCATATTTTATTCTTAAGTTGAATGGAAGAAAGAAATTAAATGATGTCTGCCATATAATAGTTGAATGTAAAACTTGTTCAGAGTGATGATGCATTCTGGGGGTGTATTTTTCATATAAATTCTTTTACATGCATTTTCCATGCATTCTATTATGGGAGGTTTCTTCGCATCAACACCAATACTTTTAGGTACACAAAATGTAATAGGAGTGCTAGAAACACAATCTGTTTCTCTCTCTTGTCCCCATTGTCTCTTTCTTTTTCTTCTTCTCGATTGTTTCCTTTCCTTTTGTTTCTACAAAACCTACACACTGGTTACATAGAATGATCCACCTTGCCTCTTTCTACTGGAGCAGTTTTGGTATGACTAATCAGGTCTCATCAGTTATTAGTTTCATTTCGTAATCAGAGTCGCAATCTAGTGTATGCCTGATTTATGTTGGTTTAATTATTGTTTATTAATATTTTGTATGCTGGCACCATTTCTTCCCTTAAATCTACTCATTTGCACCAAACTCATCAAAGTTGTTCTATATGTAGGAATCTAAATTCTTTTCTCCACCATTTTTGAGAAAATAAAATTTTCACTATAAACTCCTAAGGGTAACAACAATTTCTGTCTCTAACATAGATGACGGGTGGGCAAAGAGGAAAACACATGGAGATCTTTTGTCCTCAAAGTAATTTTTCATTCTTAAGTTTGCTGTGCTATGCTCTTTTTGAGATCTTGCATTATCATATATTGCATGGGAAACTAGTTTTAGTTTTCATATTTGTTGCTTAGTCAATTGGATAGACTACATTTGTTGGAAGCACAATGCAGGAGATGCATCTGAACTCAAATTTATGGGAGGAAGTCCTTAGGAGGATCTACCTGTTCTTACTTGCTTTGCAAAGTAAGACAAATATTTTCACAGTTCAAGCTACCGCTGCCGTCAATATGCCTCCAGTTGGTTGTCAATGTCAATGCCATAAATCTTCAAGGAAGAACTAGATGCAGCCATGCAGGTTGCCTACTTGGAGGATGTTAGCGTAATAAAATTGTAATAGTACAGTGCTTTGACTTAATCAAAATAGTTAGTGCTAGTTTGTAGGGCATGGACTCCTATTAGTATATAGACTCCTAAGTAGTTTATTAGTTTCTTTTACCAATTAGGCTTGTTAGTTTCTGATGGAAAGGCCAAGGTTCTAATTCAGTTTTACCCTAATCCTTACCGGGGGGGATCTCTTATAATTTAACCCAATTCGAAATCTCAAGAAACAGTAAAACCAGAATTGATATAATGTGAAAAAATAAAGTTAACTTTTTGCGCAATTTCATAATGTTCCTCACCAACGATCTGATGTTGGAGCATAGTTGACGTTGAGGTACTGGATTCTCTTTCGACTAGGCCCTGAAAGAAGAAGGAAGGCTGGAAACAAATGACTGTTTCCGTGATTTGGAATATAATTTGTGGGATTTTGTATGTTCATTGATCAGGGTTGAAAAGGACTATGCTATGGACTCCCTTTTCACTATTCGTTATTGGGGGATAGGGATGTAGAACCAAAAGAAAGATGTAAAACAACCCCGTTGAGTCCTGTATCACTTATGGAAGAAATTCCTATAATATTCAAGAAGTTTGAGCCCCCCTCCCATTTTGTTTTCTTTATTATCTGAATCTCTGGCTGTTGGAATGACTTCAAACTTTGGGGAAATGAACTTTAAGATATGCTTGAACACATGCTCAAATATGAAGTCGATCCAACCATGGAATGAGGAGCAGTGAATTTTCAAAATCAGGCTATACTTCTGACGACGCCACTGGTACTAGCTGAATAGGAGAACCTGATTACTAAACTCCAATTCCACAATATTGAATGCACAGGAACAATAGGAATGGTGTCGCAAATTAGCAGGGAATGTATGGGAGTCGAGAGAATTGCAAAAGAACACAAGAATCCAGAAAATAGAGGTTTTGGTTGTTTTTCACAACCTTGGAGACTCAACCAAAATTACGACAGAAATTTTGGTTCTTCTAAGTCTTCCTTCCGTCTCCTCCTTTATTCATATTCATAGCTTTAGGATGGTTACGAACTATGGAAGGATTAATTCCGTAAAGGAATATCCAAAATAAACATAACTAAGGATAGGAAACTTTCCTTATTAGTTTTTTTTGGAAAGTTTCCAAAAACAAATAAGTAAACTTCTTATTGTTCCATAACTACTTATTTGCTAACAAATTTAGGAAATAAATTAACAAAGACTTTTTGGAGAAGAAGGTAACTAAGGCTTGAGCATGCAAACTGTAGACAGCTGTAACTAGCTGTCGGCTTGGCTTCAAATTGGCAACAAATTGCTGTTGGCATTGTTCACGTGAACAGTGCCACGTGAACTGTGTTGGCTGGTAGTTTTGGCCTTTGGTCCCCATTGGCATGGGCTGTACAATATTGCATCAATTTCCTTTTCCTATTTTGAGTTTACTTTGTCTTTAGTTTGTGACTAGGACTCTGACTTGTGGAGTCCAAGATCATATCTAATAGTTATTTTTTATTTTCTATAAATACAAGCTACAAGGAGAGGAGTGACACAACATCGATTCTCTCCATCTTCTCTTATTTTTTTATTTTGTTATATGGTATCAGAGCAATCACCTGGGTTGCCATTTTGAGAGTCGTTTAAGGTTCTCTGTTAGGTGTGCAACCACCACTATTGCTGCTTCTAATACTGTTGCTGCTACTACTACTTGGTTCATAGTGACCTATACTATTCTGCTACTACTATTTGGTTCACAGACCTATACTGTGCTGCTACCACTACTACTTGGTTCGCATTGACCTATACTGATGCAGTCTAAGGACCAGCCAGTAGTGGACCAACCCAAGGATCTGTCAACATGGGCCCAACCCACACTGTTCACGTGAACACTGTTCACGCGGTACTGTTCACGTGAACAGTACCAACAGCAGTAGTTAGAATATTTTGGTTAGTTTCCTAATTTTTAGTTTACTTATTCCATTGTTTAGTTTCCTAAAAATTAGACTAGTTAGTTTAGAAGTCTTAGTTGCTTGGAGATTAAGACTTGCCTAAAATCTAGTTTCGTAATTCCAGTTTTAGAAACTTTCCTATTTCTATATTTTAGAAACTTCCTAAGTTATAAAGGAGGTTTAGCTTTTCCAAGTTTAGTTCTTTCCTATTTTACTTGTAATGTTTCAAAGCTATAAATAAAGAGAATGCAGGCTGGCTGCAGTAGAGTTTTTCCAGAAAATTTAAAGAGTTAAAATTTTCTAGTTGAGCCTCACCAGGTTGTGAGACTCAACCTATCATTCTTCCTCTATCCTTTTCTTCTGCATGTTAACTTCAAGCATTCTATTCTAGCATATGAATCTGACCTCCTATAGTGACTGCTAAGCTTTGCTGACTTGCTGCTACAGCCATTAGAATCAATCAAACTTGATCCAGATTTAGGCGCTAGCAGGTTCAGCAAACTTGCGGGCCCCATAACTTCTTCAACTCTCTTCTGATCTTCTTCAACTTTGGAGGGGTGTTCATAACTATTATAAAGGCCATTCAACTCAAATTTCATCAATTTCTGACGGTTGGATTTCCAGATAAGAATTTTTTTTCTATTAATTTTCTCTGCAGATTTTTGTATTGGACTGAATTAAGATCTTGTAGCAAAGTGGGTGACGCAGTCCAAGGACCAGTCAGTAGTGGACCAGCCCAAGGATCTGTCAACATGGGCCCAACCCACAGTGTTCACGTGAACACTGTTCATGCGGTACTGTTCACATAAACAGTACCAACAACAGTAGTTAGAATCTTTTGGTTAGTTTCCTAATTTTTAGTTTACTTATTTCCATTGTTTAGTTTCCTAAAAATTAGGTTAGCTAGTTTAGAAGTTTTAGTTGTTTGGAGATTAAGACTTGCCTAAAATCTAGTTTCCTAATTCCAGTTTTTAAAAACTTTCCTATTTTTATGTTTTAGAAACTTCCTAAGTTATAAAGGAAATTTAACTTTTCTTAGTTTAGTTCTTTCCTATTTTATTTGTAATGTTTCAAAGCTATAAATAAAGAGAATGCAGGCTGGCTGCAGTAGAGTTTTTCCAGAAAATTTAAAGAGTTAAAATTTTCTGGTTGAGCCTCACCAGGTTGTGAGACTCAACCTCTTGTTCCTCTTTCTTCCTTGATATTTTGACTCTTGTTTTGAGATACAAACATACTACACTGGCTGATGACATAGCCTACCTGTAGATCCATTGAGTTCCCTTGATAAACTACTACCAAACTAGAAGCAATCAATCATCTTCCAAATCTGGGGTGTTAGCAGGTTCAGCAAACTTGCGGGCCCCTTAACTTCTTCAACTCTCTTCTGATCTTCTTCAACTTTGGAGGGGTGTTCATAACTATTATAAAGACCATTTAACCCAAATTTCATCAATTTCTGACGGTCGGATTTCCAGATAAGAATTTTTTTCTATTACTTTTCTTTGCAGATTTTTGTATTGGATTGAATCAAGATCCTGTAGCAAAGATGGCTTGTTAATTTAATATGTGTTAACCCCTTTGCCATCAATTGGCATCAGAGCATGGCTGAGGAGAGTTCTAACTTTCCTAATCAGTCCAATAACCTCAATGACCTTGTTAATTTGGTTCTCCAACGATTGACCAAAATGGATGCCAAGTTAGATAGCGTGGATGGGAGAATAAGTAATTTGGAGGAGCAGGATAATCCTAGGCCGGCTAGAATAGAAGCCCCTAGAAAAGAAATTCCTAATGCCAACCTAATGTCAAGACGTGTTATTAGGGCTCCTCAAAGAGTCCCTAGAGAGGAATACCACAACCCACCCTATGAAGACTATGATGAACCTATTCGTTACCAAACCCATAAGGTACGGATGGACCTTAAGGAGTTTCATGGGAGGCAAGACCCCGAAGCCTTTCAAGATTGGCTAAATGCTCTAGATGACTATTTCGATTGGTTTAACCTTCCTGAACCTCGAAAGCTGCAATTGGTCCGCTCTAAATTTGTCGGGGGTGCTCGTGATTGGTGGCATAACTATGAGTATAGTCTCATGGAGTCGTAAAGAACCCACTTCTTGGAAGGAGATGAAGGAATAATTGAAAGAAAAGTATTTGCCTCGGTCTTTCCAAAGAAGGTTGCATGACCAGCTGAACAATCTTCGTCAACGTAATATGAGTATGGAAGACTATGTATACCAATTTGATCAATTATGTGCACAATCAGGTTCACGAGACAATGATGATCAAATGATATCTCGGTTCCGTTTGGGGCTGCGACCTGAAATTAGAGAAAAAATGGGAGTGGTTGATATTGTTAGTTTTAACGACTGTGTTGATAAAGCTTTCCAAGCCGAGGACCTTTTGAAGTCAATACCGAAGCCCACCTCCAGTTCTTATGAATTGAAGCACCCTACACCAAACAGTAAAGCCATAGGGACTACATCTCATGCTACTCCAACGACAAATAAAGGTAAAACTCCCATGGTAGCAGCTACGGATGTGCAATGCTATCACTGTAATGCATATGGTCACTTTGCTAGAGATTATCCATAAAAATTAAAGGTAAACTCCTTAGTTGCTGCAATCGAGGCCAACTCAGATACACAGGTACGTGAACCACAAAGTGATGACACTTCTGTTCCTACTACGGATGTCATGGACGATGGTGAGGATTCATATGGAATCCATATAATCACTAGTATGGTCTTGATTGCCCCAAAAGTGGATGTGGATAATTTTGATGCCTTTACTAAAACTCCATGGATTGACAATGGTGACCACAGTTCTGATGAAGACCATGGTGTTATGGAGAAAATTGCGAAAGACGAAGAATTGAATAAGATCGTCCCCATGGATACCACGATTCCACTTGACTTTCCTCAAGATGTTGTGCATGTCGATTTCGTAATACCTTCTAAATATTTTGAAGAAAGTTGACCCAAAGTGATGGATTTTCTTCCAACGTCGCAAGCACAGTTTAAGTTTCAAGATCAACAGGTACTGCCTACCGACCCCTCTGTAGTCATTCTTCACCATTACAAAACTCATGGACGAGTTCTTTTTAAGTGGGGGGGAGTTGATGCAGTCCAAGGACCAGCCAGTAGTGGACCAGCCCAAGGATCTGTCAACATGGGCCCAACCCACAGTGTTCACGTCAACACTGTTCACGCGGTACTGTTCACGTGAACAGTACCAACAACAGTAGTTAGAATCTTTTTGTTAGTTTCCTAATTTTTAGTTTATTTATTTTCATTGTTTAGTTTCCTAAAAATTAGGCTAGCTAGTTTAAAAGTCTTAGTTGTTTGGAGATTAAGACTTGCCTAATATCTAGTTTCCTAATTCCAGTTTTTAGAAACTTTCCTGTTTCTATGTTTTAGAAACTTCCTAAGTTATAAAGGAAGTTTAGCTTTTCCAAGTTTAGTTTTTTCCTATTTTATTTGTAATGTTTCAAAGCTATAAATAAAGAGAATGCAAGCTGGCTGCAGTAGAGTTTTTCTAGAAAATTTAAAGAGTTAAAATTTTCTGGTTGAGCCTCACCAGGGTGTGAGACTCAACCTCTTGTTCCTCTTTCTTCCTTGATATTTTGACTCTTGTTTTGAGATACAAACATACTACACTGGCTGACGACATAGCCTACCTGTAGATCCATTGAGTTCCCTTGATAAACTACTTCCAAACTAGAAGCAATCAATCATCTTCCAAATCTGGGGTGCTAGTAGGTTCAGCAAACTTGCAGGCCCCATAACTTCTTCAACTCTCTTCTGATCTTCTTCAACTTTGAAGGGGTGTTCATAACTATTATAAAGGCCATTCAACCCAAATTTCATCAATTTCTGACGGTCGGATTTCCATATAAGAATTTTTTTCTATTACTTTTCTCTGTAGATTTTTGTATTGGACTGAGATCCTGTAGCAAAGAGGGCTTGTTAATTTGATATGTTTTAACCCCTTTGCCATCAATTGGTATCAGAGCATGGCTGAGGAGAGTTCTAACTTTCCTAATCAGTCCAATAACCTCAATGACCTTGTTAATTTGGTTCTCCAACGATTGACCAAAATGGATGCCAAATTAGATAGCGTGGATGGGAGAATAAGTAATTTGGAGGAACAGGATAATCCTAGGACGGCTAGAATAGAAGCCCCTAGAAAAGAAATTCCTAATGCCAACCTAATGCCAACCTAATGCCAAGACGTGTTATTAGGGCTCCTCAAAGAGTCCCTAGAGAGGAATACCACAACCCACCCTATGAAGACTATGATGAACCTATCCGTTACCAAACCCATAAGGTACGGATGGACCTTAAGGAGTTTCATGGGAGGCAAGACCCCGAAGCCTTTCAAGACTGGTTGAATGCTCTAGATGATTATTTCGATTGGTTTATCCTTCCTGAACCTCGAAAGCTGCAATTGGCCCGCTCCAAACTTGTCGGGGGTGCTCGTGATTGGTGGCGTAACTATGAGTATAGTCTCATGAGGAGTCGTAGAGAACCCACCACTTGGGAGGAGATGAAGGAAGAATTGAAAGAAAAGTATTTGCCTCGGTCCTTGTAAAGAAGGTTGCATGATTAGCTGAATAATCTTCGACAAGGTAATATGATTATGGAAGACTACGTATATCAATTTGATCAATTATGTACATGGTCTGGATCACGGGAGAATGATGATCAGATGATATCTCAGTTCCGTTTGGGGCTGCGACCTAAAATTAGAGAAAAAATGGGAGTGGTTGATATTGTTAGTTTTAACGACTATGTTGATAAAGCTTTCCAAGCTGAGGACCTTTTGAAGTCAACACCGAAGCCCACCTCCAGTTCTTATGAATTGAAGCACCCTACACCAAACAGAAAAGCCATAGGGACTACATCTCATGCTATTCCAACGACAGATAAAGGTAAAACTCTCATGGTAGCAGCTATGGATGTGCAATGCTATCACTGCAATGCATATGGTCACTTTGCTAGAGATTGTCCACAAAAATTAAAGGTAAACTCCTTAGTTGCTGCAATCGAGGCCAACCCAGATACATAGGTATGTGAACCGAAAAGTGTTGACACTTCAGTTCCTAATACGGATGTCATGGATGATGGTGAAGATTCATATGGAATCCATATAATCACCAGTATGGTCTTGATTGCCCCAAAAGTGGATGTGGATAATTTTGATGCCTTTATTAAAGCTCCATGGATTGACAATAGTGACCACAGTTCTGATGAAGACCACGGTGTTATGGAGAAAATTACGGAAGACAAAGAATGGAATAAGATCGTCCCCATGGATACCACGATTCCATTTGACTTTCCTCAGGATGTTGAGCATGTTGATTTCGTAATACCTTCTAAATATCTTGAAGAAAGTGGACCGAAAGTGATGAATTTTCTTCCAACGTTGCAAGCGCAGTTTAAGTTTCAAGATGAACAGGTGCTGCCTACCGACCCCTCTGTAGTCATTCTTCACCATTACAAAACTCGTGGACGAGTTCTTTTTAAGTGGGGGGGAGTTGATGCAGTCCAAGGACCAGCCAGTAATGGACCAGCCCAAGGATCTGTCAACTTGGGCCCAACCCACACTGTTCACGTGAACACTGTTCACGCGGTACTGTTCACGTGAACAGTACCAACAACAGTAGTTAGAATATTTTGGTTAGTTTCCTAATTTTTAGTTTACTTATTTCCATTGTTTAGTTTCCTAAAAATTAGACTAGTTAGTTTAGAAGTCTTAGTTGCTTGGAGATTAAGACTTGCCTAAAATCTAGTTTCCTAATTCCAGTTTTAGAAACTTTCCTATTTCTATGTTTTAGAAACTTCCTAAGTTATAAAGGAGGTTTAGATTTTCCAAGTTTAGTTCTTTCCTATTTTATTTGTAATGTTTCAAAGCTATAAATAAAGAGAATGCAGGCTGGCTGCAGTAGAGTTTTTCCAGAAAATTTAAAGAGTTAAAATTTTCTGGTTGAGCCTCACCAGGTTGTGAGACTCAACCTGTCATTCTTCCTCTATCCTTTTCTTCTTCATGTTAACTTCAAGCATTATATTCCAGCATATGAATCTGACCTCCTACAGTGACTGCTAAGCTTTGCTGACTTGCTGCTACAGCCATTAGAATCAATCAAACTTGATCCAGATCTGGGCACTAGCAGGTTCAGCAAGCTTGCGGGCTCCATAACTTCTTCAACTCTCTTCTGATCTTCTTCAACTTTGGAGGGGTGTTCATAACTATTATAAAGGCCATTCAACCCAAATTTCATCAATTTCTGACGGTTGGATTTCTAGATAAGAATTTTTTTCTATTACTTTTCTCTGCAGATTTTTGACTGGACTGAATTAAGATCTTGTAGCAAAGTGGGCTTGTTAATTTGAGATGTCTTAACCAATTTGCCATCATATACTATGCTGCGGCTACTACTATTTTTGTTACTACTATTAATACTACTGCTCCTACTGCTACAACTATTGCTTCTGAAGCTACATTGTTTCAAGTTGAAGTTCTCACATTCCCCCATGCTCTAGCTTGGACTCCTATTAGTATATGGATTCTTTAGTAGTTTATTGGTTTGCTCTATTAGTTTCCTTTACCAGTTAAGCTTGTTAGTTTCCTTTTCCTATTTTGAGTTTACTTTGTCTTTAGTTTGTGACTAGGACTCTGACTTTTGTAAAGTCCTAGATCCTGTCTAATAGTTGTTTTTTATTTTTTATAAATACAAGCTACAAGGAGAGGAGTGACAACATCGATTCTCTCTGTCTTCTCTTATTTTTCTATTTTGTTATAGAGGACACAGTAGGAGTTGATGATCAATTAGGTAGCTGAGTAAACAGGAGTAGGATGATTAGTTTGTTGACCAATATACATTAGGTACTGCAGAAGATGTGACATAGTTGATGAAATGGGTGCAATTTTATTTTTATTTTTTTCTAAGAAGATCAGCAGAAATTTATTAAAAAAGGAAAATAAATAAAGAATTACAGAAGGCTGAAAAAAACAGCACCCAACTCAAAAACAGGCAGGAACTGTCCACCTTCGGCATTGCCACCAGCAAAGAGGCACCCACCTATAGACTCAAAACTGAACTCAAAACTGATCAGGAAACTGAAATCCTGGTCTACCCATTACATCCCACAAGAACTCTTCCCTAATAAAGGAGGGAAAATCTACCACTGACGTTGAAACACCCAGTCTAGCAGCCTCTTTAGCCAAGAAATCCACAACTGGGTTAGCCTCCCTAGAACAATGGGAGATCTTTCAAGTAATCAGACTGCAAAGCTAATCAGTCCTGCAACACAAACCAAAGGACCACCTTCTTTGGACCATAACCACTACAGCCACCGAATCACATTCCATCCACAGTTTCCGAACGCCCATATCTCTTGCCATGAAGCATCTGCAATAAAGGCCCTAACCTCCGCTTCGAAATTAGTCTTCACACCGAAAACGTTACCAAAAGCCATAACCACCTCACCTGAATGATCCCTAAAGACAACACCAGCACCCTCCCTGAGACCCAATGAACATAATCAACATTCAACTTCAGCCAGTCGATCTCCGGCACACACCACAGAACCTTCGGAATTTTGGGAGCACGGACAAGTTTCAGAGTCAAACCCAGCCTCGTAGAACACACGAGATCCGCCACAGATGTGACTCTGGCCTTAAGATTAGAGTGACTCTGGCCTTAAGATTAGAGCTCCTTCACTGCTTGAAAAATCAGCTCAACAACCTGATTGGGAAGTCGTTTTCTCCCATCAAACCTCTAGGCGTTCCGTTCAACCCACAAAAAATAAGGGGCAAGCACAAAAACAGGGAGCCATACATCTTTGAAAGTGAGACCTTTACTCTTTCGCCTCCACCAATGGATTAAATCTTCCATGTCCATATGAGCATAGCACCTCAGACCAAAACACCACACGAGACGGTCCCATGCCTTGAGCGAGTAAGCACACTCCCTAAAGAGATGGAACAGTGATTCTGAGGATCCATGACACAATTCAATCAAGAGGCCAGCTTCACTCCTTCAGCCGAGAATCTGTCATTTGTCAGGAGCTTACCATGCAACATACACCATCCAAAGCATGATTGTCTGGGAAGGAGAGACCCAGCCCAATCCACCAAAGCCCAGGGGACCTTTCGGATTCCACTGCAGTATTTCCTCCCAAGCTGACTTAATAAAATGGTTGCATTTACTCTCATTAAACACATTATGAATAATCACTAACAGTCCACTGCATTGCAGACTCTTAAAATTTTGGGTGATAATCCATTTTTGAGACAGATAAAGGCTCATTTTATTTGTGTTTTTTTTCTTTAATACTTAAGCCTTTTTCTTCTTCATGGTTTAAATTGCTAGTGGTTGAAAATTTTCCTAATTAACCATAGTAAGTTGAGGATGATGTACTATATTTTTTAATTTTAACACCTCTACTGAGTATTTGATATTTTAATTGATTTGTTAATGTAGAAATTTAGGGTTTGGTTAGATTCAGAAAACGTATACTTTCTATACCTTGATTGTGTGGAACCAGTCTAGCAAAGGATTTGGTTTTTGTCAGCTTATTTTTTGGGATTTTACATTTCAGAAAACGGAGGACAGTTGTATTCATGTCCCTGGGGTTAATATAATTTTTTGAAGACTTATGTTAGTCATTATCCCTAGTTAAGGGTTTATTTCAAATTAACTATTTTTAGTAAGCTGCAATCTAGCTTAAGCTATTATGCATTATGGTTAAACTAGAACTTCAAACATTTACAATGCTCTAGTTAACATTTATAACAAGCTAGGTGTTATCTGTTGTTTTCCTTGTGCTCTCTGTTTTTAATCGGTTCAATTTATTCTTTGAATCCTACAATCAATACGATTCACTGCTCAGCTAATTCAGATTCTCCTTGTTAGTTGCATTAGGGCTAAAATCATCAAAATTGGCTATGACTAGTAGCGAAGTCTTAGAATCGCTTACGATTCATAAAATTCTTAAAGATAATGATTGAGTTGACAAATTAGTCGAATTCGGTCACAACAAAACTCAATCTTTGGTTTCCTTCTTTCCTTTTTGGATTTTTTCCCTTTTCCTTAACCCCTCTAACACTTGACCAAATTTTGCTGTTTTGAGTTCCTTTGAGCAAGAGTTTTCTTAAAACTCACAACTCAGATATCTCCTCTAATACCTATTGGAATTTGATTTTGTTCATTTCCTTGTTTCCTTTGGTTTAGAATCTTCAGATGGAAGGGATTTGAGGAGGTTTTGGTGAAGATTTCAATTTCTTGGTTTTCTTAATTGCTTGTGGTTGTACACTCATTTTAATGGAATATTTATATAGGTATATAATGTGAATCTCGTTATCACTGTATGAGCTTCCAAATTTCATTCATATAGTTTTTACTTAATGATATGGATTGAATTATATGGATAATTTGTTCTTTATTTATCTCATATATCTTCTATAGTTTTCTGCATTTTTTCCAATTGTTTTTGGGAATCATTTTGAATCCTTGATTCATGATTCGGATCCCGACTCCATTCAACACCATCTCATTTTTTTTTTTATATAATTCAGTTTGGCGTTGACAACTATGCTTGTGGTTGCATTTAAACCATGTTTGATTTTTGTCTTATAATGTTATCTCCCATTGAATGGTATGGCTCTTGCTGTTTCATGCATGGATGCAAATATCTTCTTTTTTTTAGACAATTGTATCCTCCTCAATTCAATTTTCTCTGTCACTGCTGGAAAATGGAGTCCTTAAAGCTGGTTGAAACTCATTTTGGATCCTTGAGGCTCCATCTATTCCAGGTTAAATCACGTAAAAGGAAAAATTTCATGTAAAATCTGTACAACTCAACTCTATTAAGTCATATACCAACTAAATGCGGTCAGCCACACAAATCCTGTTTCAGTATCCTACTCTATTCTGAACCACTGGCAAAATCTGCATAAAAAATAGTTTTATCTAAAATTTTTCCTGTATCATTTTCACCTAGAAACAAATGGGAGCCTAAAGGGACAAAATTTTTTTTAGAGGAAGTAAAGGAAACCACATGCAATAAAAGGATTAAATTCTGAATTGGAGGCTCTTATACAGACTAGCTGGGTACTACTGCCCAACTCTGAGGTGGCACTTAGGTTCTTTTGATTGCTTCGACTGGCATGGACCAAAGTCTTGTTTCTCCTCCCTATTTGCTAAGATGGTCATCTTCTTGTTTTGGCCTTTCTGCTGCACAGGTTGGAGTATATGCTAATTCTGTCTACATGATGGAACTCGATTTGCTCCTGAAAAACAGGTGAGCAAAGATACTTAAATTTCTGTTTTATGTGAAATTCAGTTCTTACTAACATGTAAATCTCTTAGGTGCAAAAAGTACTGGAAGGAGAGGCTGAATGAAGAACGGGCTGAGATGGTCAAGCAATCTAAAGATTACTGGGACTCACAGACCAAGTTCGTTATTGGGTTTGGGAATTGACAATGGCTGCTGTCTTTGGGTACAGAAGATGGATCAAGTGAAGTCTTTTGGAATAGAAGGCGAATAATTCTAGCTTAAAGAAAGTGAAACAGATTTAGATATCTGGTATTCATGGTTGGTCACACTAGGCACCATTTTTGCTGAATTTTTGGTATTCATGGTTGATCAAGCTTGGCACTATCTTTGAATAAGTTTCTTGGCAGTGGGCTTTGATTAACAATTCACTGTAGTTAGCTTTTCTTTGTCTCACTGACTGCTCCTAATTGGTTCTACTATTAATTTCCATCGGAAGCATCGGTTCTGAGTCTCCTCTTCAGTTTGATATTCATTCTTTACAACATCTTTACTTCAGCTACATTCATGTTATATGTTTTGCTTCTTAAATGCAACATTATGATTCATAAGTATTGGCTAGTTGTCTAGCAGGGCAAAGAAAACATTGCTAATTTTGTAATGTGGCAAGTTCTCCTTCTCCCCACCGGTTGATGTGGCTAATAATAATGTAGACCTTTCTTTTTTGGATCTTTCTCTATATACTCTCAGCTGCATAAAAGGGATACTTCTGAATGACAGGGGAGATAATGTAGTGTCTAATCCGGGTTGAATTTTGTGGATATTGGATTTTCTTATCCAGACTAGGTGGACTGGCCTATGGAAACCAGCTTTACTTATGGGTTGGTCATTGGTATCCTCCTTGCTCCTTTGTCAGGAGGAAGTGGAACTTCTAAATCTTTAATTAACGAAGTAGGCAGACCAAGGTTCTAAATCAGGTATCGGACACACGTATCATTCATGTTCAAAATTGATCCGATCCAAATTTGACATGTGGTCAATACTGTATATAATAATATTAACATAAGATTAAATCAGGGATTGGATTAGGGATTGGTTAGGTTCAAAATTGATACGAATCGATCTTCCAACCTATTGATATATAACTTGAACCATGGGTCGCACAGTGCACACTAGCTCGTGCTCGAATAACAACTCCCTCCTGAGTCCTGACCTCCATTTAAAGTGCCTGCGTCAGTGCAATGTCTCCCAGCATTGTGGAATGCCCCTGCAATTCTTAATCACCACTACAATTCCTTGAAGCAGATGGTGTTAAGGATACATTTGTCATGATCACAATGGTACTCTAATTTTTGCTATTTCGTAACCATGATATTTAAATCATTCTATTTGGGTGAAGTGTTGGTTTTTCGTGAAGCTCTATTGGTAGCCATAAATGAAGGTGTTGAGCGACTGCTAGTGGAGTTGGATGATGAGGAAGTATTGAAATATTTGCTACGACAACCAGTCTCTCCAAGTTTTCAGTCTGTTCAGATACTTGTGGACGTCCAGCAGTTACAACCCTATTTTGAAAGTTGTAATTTTAGTTACATTTCTAGGGGGCAAAACAATATTGCTGACTTCTTTGCTAGGGGGCACCTGTTGTTATCGTGTACGGCGGTTTAGCCTAATCCTTGGATACATGTAAATTGTGCTCTATCTTCCTTGTGTAACACACGATCGAATAAATAAGTATCTTTCTTATCCAAAAAGAGAAAAGAAAAGAAAACTATGTATTTCATAATTATTAATGCTAAATTATCCTTTAGTATCTATATTTCTTTTGAATGTCTATATGACCATCCTCAATCTAACAACGAATGTAATTTTTTTTTATTGGTTTTTTTTGGTAAAAACAAAGAATGTTATTTGATGTATGTGATGTTGGTTGATCAATTTTATAGCACATTTTTATTTATGTATTTATTTGGCCTAGGTACATAGAGTAAAATAAAATGATGCTTTAATTAGTTCACTAATTCAATGACATTTTTGAGAGAATGTGTATTATATGATTAATGTTATCCATGTCGATGCTAAAATAGAATACAGACATTGAAGAGATAATATAATATTAATAATTATGCAATACATAATTAGGTCATCTCAATAAGCGGTAAATGTAAAAGTGACGTGAAAAAAAAGTAAAAATGTGTCGTTGCAAGGGGAATTGAAGGGAAGGGAAATGAAAATTTTAAACTTAAAAAGAAAACTTTTATAGTTGTAAATTAACACAGCATTGTATAAATTACTTGAAAAAGAATAATTTGGAATTAGTTACATAATGATGTAATAGCTTGTGATGTAAGCATTACAAAAGTTTTGATTTGAAGTTTAAAACTTTCATTTTCCCTTCCCCTCAATTTCCCTTGCAATCAAACAAAGCCTAAGGGAGAATCTTGACGTTCCATAAGGTCAAAGGATAAGGAAAAGTGAAAGGGCGTGGGAATTAGAAAAATAATAATCAATTGGATAGTATAGGTAAATATAAGCAAGTTTTGGGATGGATAGAATTTTTCAAGTACGAGGATAATTTGAGGATGGCATAAATGCATGGATCGTCTTGTTGCATATATAAGATCCATGTTGTCATATGGAAAATTTCATCTATCACCCAAAAAAATTGATTAATTCACTTACCACCCAAGTTGTTTAAAAAAATCACCTACCACCCAAGTTAGACAAACGTTAGTCCATTTACTGACGAGAAGAAGCTGAAATTGTGTGTAGACGTTTATACCCTTATAATTTTAAATTAAAAAATATTAACCAACTTGAAAATTACTTATTTACCCTTCTAGTGTAAATAACACCATCTAACTCATCAGATTCAATCTCATCAAAAATCGAAACTTATCGTTCTCCTTCGTTCTGGGCTGCAACAACGAACTTTGGGAAAGATTAGGGTTTTTCTCCCTCATCATTCTCCCTTCCTCTCTCCCTCATCGTTATCCCCTCCATCTCACCCTCAGTGACTTTGATTCCCTTTCCCCTCTCCTTCTTCTCTCCGTCACCGTGAATCTGATTCCCTTTCCCCTCTCATTCCTCTCTCTCATTCAGAGGAAAAACTTCAATTTGAACTCTATATAAGGTTAGAGTTCCTTACCTGTTTCAAATGGTCTCATCGTCGTCTTCTACATGAGTCGAAGGAAGAAAAGGAATCACTACAAGAAACCATTCGAGTAGCAGAGTGAAGTAGCAAAGTGAAGGAAGAAAAGGAATAGCATCGGCGATCGAAGGAATGACTTCGTGTTCTACGGCTTCATCCTCGGCGAGCTATAGAAGCATCATCGGCGATCGAAATACCAGAGTGAAGTAGCAGATTGGCCATTAGAATTTAGGGTTGGAAGAACAGTAAAAATTGGGGCTTTTTTGTTCTAAACAAAACACGAAACGAAAAGAGGAGGAAAATGGTGAAAAAAAAGAAGAAGGGTAAATTGGACTTTTTCCCTTACAAAAAGGGTATTATTGTCATTCAAATATTTTGTAACGGCTGACATCAGCAACTAACGGCTCTGTTAGTCCTTTTTGGATTTTTTTGATAAAAGTTTGTCTAATTTGGGTGGTAGGTGATTTTTTTAAACAACTTGGGTGACAGGTGATTTAACCAATTCTTTTTAGGTGGTTGTTGAAATTATCCCTACTTAATAAGTTCAAGTACAATGAAAAATAGGATAGGGAGCCAATTCTTTTTAGGTGGTTGTTGAAATTATCCCTGCATAATAAGTTCAAAGTACAATGAAAAATAGGATAGGGATACATACAAGTATTAAATAAATTGTTTGTCAATAATGTCATTTTTAGGCTCAAAGTCCTGAAAAAAAAGGACAAAATAGCATCGTGTCATTAGTCGTCACAAGAAAATAGATGTCTGGTTGCACATTCTTAATGAACCTTTGAATAAAACGAATTATCTTATTTTACCACATTGAAAGTTAGTGACCAAAGGTACACGACTACACATGAACACTTGTTGTGGTAGCATTTAAATATAAAAACATCAAACCAGCCCTTTATTGTTAACAACGAAAAATCATAACGAATCAATCTAAAAGCTTGAAACAAATCACATCAAAGATGATGGGATGGTTTCCTGTCATTATTTTTCATCGTATGGTCTAATATCTTTGTCAAAAAACAAAACTTTCACCATAAAGTCACTAGGAGGGGTAACCATCCCATCGATGCACTCATGTGTACAGTGTACAATGCATAGAAGTCCTCTCTAGCGTTGGATACTCTCCAGCGGGGATTCGACAGCTAAAGTTCATCCAATGCGGATCCCAATACATCGAAATCTACGCTATATGAACTCCAACCACCAGATCCCCGCTCGAAAATCTCCAGCGTTGGAGAGGATTTGAGTCCGTATACAATAGTCACATAAGAAATTTCTTGGAAGAAAACATCTCAAGGTTGGGGTTACAAAAGCCGACCATTGTTGAAGTAAAAAAAAAACGACATGGTCAAAGCTTAAACGTGAGATTTACGTGGACGAAGGTAGAACAGTATTGAAGGCATGCAAGAGGAGAAAAACCTTGAAAAGAAAGTAATTGCCGAAGGAGAAGAAATAGAGGGCTTTCGTAGTAAAAGAAGAAAACCATTATTAGTTGGGCCTCCAAGCAGGAGAATCAGATGTAATCTTTTGAAATAAATCAACATTTTTTAACACATAATATACATATTTAATACATATTATATGTATTATATGTGTTCTTATAGAATATTCGTCTTTGCTATTTTTAAAATATCCATTAAAAAGAAATATTTTGAATAATTTGAATAAATATACATATTATAAGTATATTTATTAACTATGGATTGGGGTAGCATTTCCCAATTGACCCAACTTCCCTCCTCTTCCCAAGCAAATTCTCTTAATCCTCGACTCTCTCCAATGTGTCCTCCCTCCCTCCCTTCTTCCTTGTCGGCAACGTTGCTATCTTGCTGACATGAGGTTAGAGATGTACACGGATGGGATACGGATTTGGATATCCATGTACCCCTAAACAGATACTAGTGCAAATCAAATTTGGATTTTCGATTATCCGTTTACATTTCTGACTTATGTCACGCTGACCTTTCTCTCCCATTTGATGTGAATCGTTCTCAATCTATGTCTCTCAATAGTCTTAGTTGCGAAAAATTTTTCCCCTCATCCTCTATAACGTGACAAATCTTCAAGAACCCTAAAAATCATTAATTATTTAATTTTTTTTATTATTAGTTGGATATCTATTAAAATCGGATAGATTATCTTACAGATTATTCAATTTCGGATCCAGATACTCCTAACGGAAAAATACAACTAAACAGATATAGAAAGGCCAAAACAAGAAAATTAATGACCATACTTTATGGATACACACCGACACACGGTCGATACTTAACTAATACCAAAAAGTTATATCACATCAACATTTATCCGATTAGGGGTGTCAATCGATTAGTCTTAATCAGATCAAATCGGTTATCACCAATTTAATACCTTGCACTGTGACCGGCGTGTTTAACTAATCAATCCTCATTTGCGAGACATGGATATGTTTATATTTAATAGCGGAACGCATAAGAGGAAAGAAACAGATAAAGAAGGAGGAGATATTGATAAATTATCTACACCAATATCTCATCAATCTATTGCAAAAGATCACGTTGAGAGATTCTCTCAATCAGTCTCTCAATCAATTTTTCAATCAGATAATGATGAGAGATTATCTCAATCTTTCTCTCAATCAGTTCATTCTGTTATGTAGCTATATAAGTCAATTGTAGTTACAATGGGTATGTAGAGATAGGGTTGAATTTTCTGTAAATCTGTAAAGATAATGGTGAATATTTTATAAATATGTAAAGTCATCTATAAATACGATAAGATTCTATACCAAAATGTGTGAAAAAGAGTCCATTGAAATTCAGATTCTTTTCAATATTATGTCCGGTTGGTCTTATGTTAATCTGTCTAAACGGTCTATTAATAGGCTTCAATGATGCAAATTAACCACTCATAATCGGTGTTGCTTCCAATTCCTGCGTCCGAGGTCTTTATAGCTGGCTCGACCTTCAAAAGACAAAACAAGGTAGGGGAGGTCGAGCTTATGGCCCCGGATCCACTTCGATACCTAAGTTAAGGATTTATGAACAGATAATGGGCTCAGTAACCAAGTCCTCATTCTTTATGTTTTTTATTAAGTGAGGGATTCTGATATGAGGTGTCAAAACCAAAATCGTTATAACATGAGATTATATTTAAAAATGAAACTTACTTGAAAACTAGAATTTGTTAGCTATTTATAGTGAATAATAACCCTTTATAAAATAGCTTTTGCGTTTATCATAGGTAGGAATAGACGAAAATGGCCTTCAGGTTTGTGGTAGGCGTGAATTGGAACTCTCCATATGTTGCCATCCTATTGGTTGGCTGATAAATTTACCTAATCAGTTTTGCTATTCAGTCTTATTCTAATCGTCTCAATCTTACCAATCGGTGCAGAATGGAAAAAAACACAACCTTTGGGCCTTGTTCTACTTTAATTAGTCATAATTTATTCTACATTCAGAACATAATAACCTATTTTTAATTCTTAATTAAAAGAACAAAGCCTATATAAGAAGGAGCAATGAGAGATACTTATTCATTTTGGATTGAGGTCTTTAGGGATTTAGCCTAATGGTATTTAATCAGTTGGCCTCGATTTTGGTCTATAATCTACCGGTGTGGTTGGGTAATCGACGAGCTACACCCTTAAACCGCGAACGATTGCTTAATAATCGGTCCGAATCTAAGCCCAACACTTTTAGTAAATGGTACATATCGGTCCAAATTTTAATCGATCAGTCCGATTCCAGAAACACGACGGGAACTAGAGATTAACACCCCCATATCAAACATTTTATGGATACTTGAACCATTCGAATTCAAATCGCCTCCTCCCAAGGGTTCAGAGGAGACTCGACTCTCGCCAGCAGATGCCCGACACGTGGGCGTCATGCTGAATCCGAGTCCTCCATTCGAGTTGATGCATAAACCGACACCCCTATTGGCTCACATTACCCACTAGGATGGAGGGCTCGGATCCAATCAATACCTACGTATCGGGCATCGACTGGTGAAAGCCGAGTTTCCTCCCAAACCCTGGGGGAAGAAGATTTGAATCCACCTATTCACGCTCCCATGGTCCCATTTTACCACACACTGCTTCGGAGATGGGCAAGATCCGAGGGTATATCGGTCAATTGGAGAGTTCTTTATGCTATTTCCACTAAAAAAATAGCGAACCCACGGTTGAGCACTTGAGCTCATCTACTCTATCCATGGCGACGCTCTACTGCTCTTTACATAGTTTTGCTTCGCTTTCTTCTTGTTCTTCGAATTCAATTTCTTATTCCCCTCCCTCAACTGCTCCAATTCAGTTATTTTCCAGCTCTGTTAACTCTCAGTTTCTTCCCCAACAGAGCGGAAAATCAGATACTTCAATTTCGAAACCCTCCGGTTTGAAGTCCAAGTACATACTACAATCGAAGCTTCTCTTCCATCCCATTTTATTCTTAAATGTCTTTGAAAGGCCTGTAGATACTCAGACGTTTCTTGCCACGGTTAGTGTCTTCGCCGCCATTGCTCTGTCTCTCTTTCTAGGATTGAAGGTGATTTCTCTGACTTCTGCTTTGTGTGTTTCGTGCTCTTTTTTCTCAGTGGGAAATTTTCGGTTAGTTATTTGGAATTTTTAATTTTTGGGTTTTTGCAGGGGGACCCTGTTCCTTGTAATAAGTGCGCTGGTAATGGTAATTCCTTTTCCTTTCCGACTGTTTGACATGATTAGTCTGTATCGTGTTGGGAAAGTGGTTGAGGTATGATAAATCATAGGAAATTTTCATGCGGAAGTTGGTTATTGGTTTCATAGAGCATTATGAATTGCTTTCCTAAGAAAATTTTTGATCTTGGGAACTACTCCTAACTTTCATGGGTTCTTCCATTTATCCTTGGGTAAAGGAGAAGTGGTGGATTGGTTGTGTTAGAGCTACTCAATTGTTTCCCCCTTTGATGTCAGCAAAAACAATATGCAATTAAAAGAGCTATGTTAGGGTTTAAATTTTCATTAAATAGGGGAATCAATGAGAATTAATTACCAGACTTTTTATTTTTTTGATACTTATTAATTACCAGACTTGATATGACATAAGTGCACCTATGTTACAAGTAACGACACTGAAAATTTTGATCACAGAATGGAGGCAAGGGGAATAAAATTGGCTGGTGGAATTCTGTCAACGAGCATTGCCGGGAATGTATGAACATGAAGAAATACAGATTACATTTCTTCAGTTTTGGTCGTTTGTACCTTTTTTAATCTATAAAATTTCCTGGTAGTATGAGTGGTCTAAGCATAACATGGTACCTTGCTTAAGGAAGTCTTTAAGTTGTGATACCAGACCCATATTCACAACCTATCTTTGGCACTAATCTACTGACTTTGGTCTACTTGCTTTCAACATGCCACACTCCACTTCCAAATAAATTTTACCGGAAAGAAATAAACAACAATGCTTCTTGTTTGTTTTGTTAGAGGGCGAGCCTTGGTGTGACGGTGAGGTTGTCATATTGCAACCTGATGGTCACGCGTTCGAATCTTGGACTCATCTTCTCCACATTGTGGGGGTAAGGTTGTGTTCATTCTGCCCTCCTCAGACCCTGTAGTAGCAAGAGCCTCGTGCATTGGGTCGCCCTTTTTTTTTATCTTTATGTTTGGTTTTGTTGCATATTCCAGATGCAAAGATAATCATGCATGCCAATGCATGGTAAATTATTCAGTAGGATGTGTGTGAGCCATTTGCTGTTGTTTTCTGACTTTGTACAGATTAATCGCAGAACAGCTGTTGGGAACCGCTTTGATGATCTATTGAACTTTTTAAAAATTCATAGAGACAAATATGGCCAGCCTTGCTTATCTATTGATTTATTTCAATAATAAGATCCGTTCCTTCTGCTGGTTGCTGATAAGATACATTCCTGCTGCTAGTTGCAGATACATAAGATACATTCCTACTGCTGGTTGCAGATAATGGTTCTCTCTTAACAGATGCAATGTTTAATATGCTTCTATAGCAGATGCTTTGCTGAATTTTATTCTTTTCAGTTGAGATGCTAGTTTAATAGTGTGATCCATGAACTATCAATTTGGACTAAAGACTGCAGAAATTGTTTCATTGTTTGCATTGTATTCATCATGATGGAGAAAAACAAATTGGACAGGTGGCACCAAATGTGTTTTCTGTGACAACGGAAAGATGAAACAAGAAACAGGCTTGGTTGATTGCAAGGTATGCAAGGGAGCGGGTAAGTTTTCCTATTGAGTTTGTATTTCTGCTGTGACTTTTAAGGTGCCAGGATTTTGTATGA
The DNA here is from genome assembly GCA_028583415.1 of Protea cynaroides. NCBI lineage: Eukaryota > Viridiplantae > Streptophyta > Magnoliopsida > Proteales > Proteaceae > Protea > Protea cynaroides. The sequence continues at coordinate 46,530,570 of CM053269.1, read as the reverse complement.
CATTCAGAAAGTTCCTGATACTAGTCTAGAGTAGTTTGAGGTAATTCTCTGATTTGCGACAAGAGCCTTGTATTTGTCATTTCTCTGTTAAACTTGATTTCAAACTTGTGCCATCAAGTTTTCTATCAAGCCCACAAGTCGGTGTCCCTTCATTTTTCTAGTTCTTATTTAAGAAATTTCCTCAGCCAAAATTCTGTCTTTTTTTGTGTGTTTGTGTGGGGTTGTGACTGAGTTAAAGGAATCCAAAATCAGTTAGGATTGATTTTTGGATCGGGAGGGCACCAATCAGTTGTTTTCCTGCTGTTTCAATGTGGTATCTGATCTATGTTCTGTAAGACTCACTATAGAATTAGCATCCATGAGAGTGTATGACATTCAACTTCTTAATAGTCTTTATATTTATTTCCAAACTGAATTCTCGTTTCCCACCCCCTTGCAGGATTGATACTTTGTAAAAAGTGTGCAGGTTCTGGATATTCAAGACGCCTATGAGCTGGCTGTTGACTTTCTGTGTACCTTTGTTCATCCTGTGTACCAGCAGACATCCGCTGCCCAGCTTTCTTTTCTTTTGATATAGCTTACATGTCTCTTTGGGAAATGTCTGATTGGAAACTGTAGAAATGAAAATCGTAATGTGATCATGAGATTAATCTTGTTTGAGCTCAACGTTTTTTTTTTTTTTCTGTCACTCAATATGCTATTGGAAATCCCCCAGAAAAGAAAAAAAAGAAAATCATTGCGGGAAAGGGAAAAGCTCTGTCTCAATGTTCATATTCAGTGTTCAAAAATTGAGAAAGAAAAAAAGGAAGATAAAAAATGCGTCTGCCGGGAGTCGAACCCGGGTCTATTGCTTGGAAGGCAATTATCCTAACCGTTGGACTACAAACGCTTTCTTGTCATGGATAACATTTTTTTGACATAAAACTAACTCGAATGACGGGTAAGTATTATTTCAAATCGATCATTTAGCAAATAGACGTGGAATTAAATCATAATACCGAAATTACTAATATGAAGATAACCAGTTTCCATTAGTTGGATTACGCTTACACTCAAAAGAGAGAGAGAGAGAGAGAGAGAGAGAGAGAGAACGAACGGGGTTGGATTGGACGAGCTGGGCAGTTGGAAAGGATTTGTTTCCCCTAGAATAAAAACCACACAATATTTACATTTATGTTTTATGATAATTATTCATATTTAAAATAAATTAATATAATTTAAAATCTGCAAATACATTAGAAGGTATTTATCATTGTTATGATAATCTAACGGTTATTATTTGTGACTCATAATTTATTAAAATAAATAATTTGTTATAAATAACTTATAAACATAAATATAAACTATACAAAAAAAAAAGCCTAATTTTATAAATAAATAATTCAACGAAATCCAAAACTCTGCCTCTTTCAAGGTCTCTATAGTGATTCAAACAGACGATTTTTAGGCAGGTTCGTGTAGGGAGGTTATCTAGATGGCTTGCCCAGTTTTTGCCATATGGGATGTGATTTAACAATCGTTGGATATGCAGGTATTTCTCTGAATTAGCCATGTTTCAAGTTTTTTTTTTTACTCAAATCCAATTAAATACTCTGGCATGTATATCTATGCATCTTTGTTACTGTCGGTTATCTCTCTCTCTCTCTCATATACATAATGTAGCATAACCAGCAAGTGAGTTTTGGTCATTATTTGGATGACAGGTAATGAGGTTCAATACATGCCGGCCCATGTGATTGAACTTTCTATAAAGATTTGATAGGTTGGAACAGCAAGTTCGATTTTCTTTTACCTCTAGAAACAAATATTGAATTCTTTTTAATATATAAAATGTTACATGTTGTCGATGGATTTCGCTTAGTGCTCCAGATAATGTCACGTAGATACAACACAAACAAGACAATGAGGTGGGTGGGTTTTACTCCGTGTCCACTCCGATGCCAAAGTCAATAGGTTTCCAAGACAAGCAGAATGAAACTCTAAGTGAGACACTTGAGTTCCTTTTAGAAGGGGTTTCTTGAGATACAAGAGTTCTAGAAAAACTTTCTCCTTCCTAGGGGAGAATATGAATAGTAGGAAAAATGGGATACTCAGCAAGAAATTCAGTAGGATAATAATACCTTCAAATGAGGAATTTCGGATTGGATCAGATCTTTTGCAATTGATAGTCTTCCAGTATTTATAGTGCCATGGTGAAGCTTCTTGGACAAGCTTCCCCATCTACCAACATCTCCATCGCGTGTCAGACAGAGAGTACTAGGATTAAGCGGCTACGACCCCTTAGGGTGGCGCATACCAGTCCTGTCCTCCTTGTCCGACCCCCTTTCGACCCCTCTATGTCCACGTCAGCTATTCCTCTGCCAGCTATGGCAGCCAACTTCTCACTTATTGAGCAAAAATCTTACCTTTTGCTGATTCGGTACATGATTTGGAAACGTGGCTGGTGAAGTTAGCATACCTTGCATTTATGGTTGTTGTCGACATTTATGAGCATTAATGACAATGCATTTAATATCCAGCTGCTTCTTTCCACCTGTCTTATCACCGCTCTTTTTCCCAGAGGGGGGTCAAATTAGATCCCATTCCCCCAATTGTGGTCAGAACAGATTTTCCCTCATCCATATGCTCCTAGCCTGGATGAGAGCCACGTGTAATACCTCAAAGATACTTTGAATGATCCCTTATCTACGGTCTGGATTGCTGATCCCTTATCAACGGTCTGATTTAACCCTAGACTTATTTTTTCCCAACAGAGCCCCTTTGCCTCCTCTGTGTTGTTTCGACTCGAAGAGACAACCCCTTTGGGGAATATGCTTCTTACCCGCACATATGTATATCTCATTAAAGCTTGAAATGTTACGATAACTTCCACCGTCTTTTTTTTTACTTGTTGATGATTTGAATGTGCACGTTCTCTTGTAATGTTCTGTAACTGATTGAGCCTTCTACAATTGAATGCGCATGGTAACATTTCAAACTTGATCGTGCCATCGCTTTATTAAGGATGACACAAATCTTGCCATTTTCCCGTTCATCGTAACCACCCACGTGTCACTTCCCTGAGAAAACATCACATCCTTAGCTTAATTGTCAATCGCGCCGCTAGAAATCCATCATGGTAGTTGATGGGACCCGCTCTTTTGCAAACTTATAAAGTCCTGGCTTTTTTTTTCTTCTTCTTCCTCACACTCTACCGTTTACAGTCTTCCTTCTTCATTTTCTCCGCCGTGACTTCCCTGATTGGTGCGTCTGTTCCTGCTTTGGGTGCTTCTTCTCCTTTGTGAAGAGTTTTTGTCGACGTATCTTTGTTCAAAGTAAGTCTCGAGCTTCTCTCTTTTCTGTTTTCTGCATTCTAACCTTAACCAGCCATGGCTCACGATAAAGCCATTGCTAATCGCCCTTCCGAGCCTACTTTACGTCGATCGCAACTCCGACGATCCACCCAGGGTGAAAGTAGTTCAGGGACTAACTCGGACCACCAGGATAGACCGTCTTTGAGTACCCCTGGTGAGGCAGGCCCCCACTGCGTCGCCTCTTCCCTAAAATCCATAATGACGAAGGCCAAGATTCAGGAACTAAGGGCTTCCTATTGCATTCCCAAGTCTGTTGAGTTGATAACTCCGGACAAGAGTGACCGTGCCAGCCACCCCTACTCCTATAAGATGATAGTTAACTATAACATGTTTCTTTTCGATTATCGTTTCCCCTGTCATCCCTTGGTGTATGAGATTTTGAGCTACTACGGCTTTACCCTGACTCAGATTCTGCCCAATTCTTAGTTTCACATCCACTCATTCATCATTTTCTCCTTGCGCTGCCGTAAACCTCCCACCTTGAGGTTTTTTGCAGTACTTGTTTGACATTGCCCTTATCCCTTGGAATAACCCTTGAAACCGTCAATTCAAGCCTAGTGGGACATATTATTTTTTCTGGTTCTTGGACAATGTCCCGACAATGATAGATTCGACTCCTTCCTCTGTTCTCCATTAGAAGGAGAGATTTTTCGGTGCCATGGTGAAATGGGGGCACAATCTTCTTGGCATTTCTTCCTTTTCCATTGGCAACCAATGGTAGTTCATTGACCCCTCAGCTGTAGGGGTCGCTCCTGTCTTTACACCACCTGAAATGGAGACTCTTCAGAGGGTGAGAGAAAGGGGAAAAGTGGTCAAATACAAGGATCTTAGCAACAATAAATTCTTCTAGCTATATGGGCTGAGTAACTACCACTTCGACCAGTACTAACCCTGATACACTGTTTAGCCTTGTGAATCTATTCATTGTTTCGACCCCTTATATTTGCTCTTTGTTCTTTTTGCAGTAGAGGGCCTTGATGATAGCATGTGGGAGGACATGATGGGGACGGATCTGTTCCATCACCAGAAGAGAGAAAAGGAGGAGATAGTCACCGCTATGGCCCAGAAGTTAAAGGCCCTCGAGAAGGCTGCCGATGTTGCTCCTGCTCTCCTTATGGAGAACCCCCCACCACCTCCTGAAGATGTTGCACATTTTGTTCTGTCCCTCAACCCAGAAGTAGAGATTGAACCACCCCTCGAACCTGAACCAAGGATCGAACCATCCTCCTCAACAGCTTTCGACCCCCTAGCTTCAGAGGAACCTGTTGTCCCCCCATTATTGACATCCCCAAGGATGGTAAGTTCATCTAATTATTCCTATTGGGTCCCTTCTCTTTAGATTCTTATGAGTATCTTTGAGCAATTGAGTTTACTATTTTTGCAGAGGATGATGATCAAGTCACAGTCACGGAGACGTTGCGCTGTTCAAAGAGGAGGAAGATTACTCCAAAGGGCGCGAGGATGATCCACCCCGATGACACTACTCAAGACATTCTCCGGAGGATCTCAGTAGCGCCTCCACCATTGCAGACGATCCCTCCTATGGAACCAGTCGTCAGTTTTGCACCTCCCAACCGTTTGAGTAGTGCTTCTCTCAGTTCGTCTTCAGTCAGCGTATCGAGGGTTTCTATTGCTCCTTCGGGGGCTATAGATACAAATCTAAAGACCGATGTGGCCCCTTCTAGCAGTTTTCCACCACCTGGCACCATGCCAGCCTCAACAAGTGTGGTAGCAGCTTCCTCTACCCCTACTATTGCAACAGCTTCGACGGTTATGACCACCTTCCAGCAGATTTTAAGGGGCCGAATACCTTTGGCCCCCTCGACTCTCCCCCAGATATCCACAAGATCCATACCGGTGCAGTTGTCTTCCTTCGCAGTTCTAGTTGATGCTCCCTCCAAAGGCAAAGGTCCTGCTCTTTTACCTCCTCCATCATTTACTCCTGCTTTTGCCGCTAGCCAGAGTCCAGTCACGGCCAGTGGGTCTACTCTTGCAGGTTTGACTCCATCTTCAGAGCCAGCTCGTTTTATACCCAGATGGAACGTCTTCGACATAGATATTGGCCTTTGCAACCATCCCGTGGCTCAAGAAATTATTCACCATGCGTGCCTTCAATCAGACATAGACACGTTTAAGAAGGTCACGCTTGATGGGATAGATCAGGGCCAATGTGCGGCCTTGTATTAGGTAAGCACCCTCTGGCTTCTTCATATATTCTTCATTTTTTTTTCTTTTTGACTTGTATTAACTCATATTTTCTTTGATCCATGTTGCAGTTGATGTGCGGTAATAACTATTACCAGGGGACAGTGCTCGGTCTTGTGAATGAGCTGAAGAAGATGCATGCCCTTACATAGCAGGGTAGAGACCGTTTTGCCACCGCCCTTGAGGAGTGTGACCAGGCCATTTGCGATCCCAATGCCACAATAGTGGCTCGTACTGAGGCTGAACAAATTTGGACAGAGGAGAGGGACACCCTTCAGCTTAAACTGGAGACCGTTGAACAGGAGAGGGACGACGCTGAAGCCCATGCCACAGATGTTGATTTCAAATGACAATCAGTAGAAACCTCCCCGGACCTGAACCAAAGGTGGCTTTTCGATGAACAGAGGAGGAAGTACAGAAGGCTCGAAGGAAAATTTACTACTCGTGCCAAAGTTTTGATGCAGCCTAGAAAGAGTTGGTCGAATTGAAATTGTTCAAAGAGGTCGTGTCAGACCAGGTCGAGTCAGTGCACATCCTCAACCATCAGTTGGAAGGAGAGGTGAAAGATCTCCAAGAGGCTCGAGATGTATTGGTAGGTGAGAAAGCTAATCTGTCTACAAAGAAGGATAAGTTGTAGTCTGATGTAACCCAACTGACAGAGAGGGAGAAGACCCTTAAGGAGGAGATGGCTGCAGTCAAGAATCAGGGGGTCAAGTTACAGTCTATGGTGGCTCGTCTGACAGAGAAACTGGCACAGGCTCAAAATTCCTTGGCCTAGGATAAGGAGAAGACCTTGATGGCCCTGATGGAGTCTGAGGACATGGAGAGGCTCTTCAAGAAAGAAAGGGCTCGAGCAGTTCAGGAAGCCCTTATTTTGGTTTACTCAGAGCTGTCTGTAGATCTCCTAGATTATGACTTCTCCCGTAGTCCCTTCCTGAATAAGGTAATCCCAGACAAACTCGCTCAGAAGGCTACTCCTCCACCTCCGACGACCTCATGCATTGATTTGGTGATAGTGGAAACTTTTCCCCAAGAAGTTCCTCTTCTGTCAGTCGTTCCTCCCCTAGAGACCCCAGGAACTACTCCCAAGGATCCTTCAGCGCGCAGTCCCCTCAGAAGAAACTCTAGAAGAAACTTCCTCAAAGACAACTCTAGAAGAAGCCCCCTAGAAGGAACTCCAAAAGAATCTCTTTTTTTTTTTTTTTTTTTTTTTGTAAGCCTCAGTCTTGGCTTTCTCTCTCTCTCTCTCTCTCTCTCTCTCTCTCTCTCTCTCTCTCTCTCTTATTTTTTATTTTTTTATCACCCTTATATTTTTCTTTATGAATATTGAATGGATAGTATATGTCTCTCTATTGCTCCCTCCCCCTTTTTTTGTTTTTGTAACCACCAATACTGCCCCTCTGTCTGATAGTATTAGGCTCTGCTTGCAATTAGTAGTCAGAATAAAAGAACTTTGATAGGTCCAATCAGAACAAAAGAAGTTGGATAAACCCTGAGGCCAAGTTATCTACGAGCCCTTAGGCCTTTTTCTTTTCGAGCCAAAGTCAAATACTACCCCTGAAGTTGATGAGCTTAGTCTTTTACTAAGGCTATCTACTTGTTTGTGCTCCTTTTTTCTTGGTCGAATATAGACAAATCTTTGATAAAAGAGAGCCTTTCATTGAATAAAGGAGGATGCCTTACACGTAATATTTTTTGAGGTTCTTGGAATGCCAAGTGCGAGGTATGACCGATCCACCCATTGTCTTCAGGTGATATGACCTTGGTTTAGTAGCCTTGGCTACTCGATACGGCCCTTCCTAGTTTGGAGTTAGCTTGCCTTGCTATGTAGGTTTAGTCATGGCTGTCGAACGCAGGACCAAGTCACTCACTTGAAACAAATTCTCTTTAACTCTAGAATTGTAATACTTGGTTGTTTTTTGCTGGTATGCTGCTATGTGTAGTCGAGCCGTCTCATGGACATTTTCCAGGAGGTCAAGGTCCATCAACAGGATATTTTTATTGGTATCCTCATTGAAATTCATCATCCGATAACTCTTTTCCACCACTTCGACTAGGATGACAGCTTCTGTCACACCCCAATTCTGCACCAACCAGAATGGTGTGATTAACCATCAATAAACCAACGGTTCAATCAAGATCTCGTATAGGCTATGCCCACGTTGTTAAACCAAAATACATTCCACATTAATCAGAGATAATAAAGTAAATACCGGAAGTCTTATAGATAATGAATTGAGGTCTAGTCATGATAAATAATTGATATTCCATTTATCTCTAAGTAACTAAAACATAATTTAATACATATTACAAATATCTAAATATGAAAATTAAACTCTAAGTGTATCCACAGTGAAACGCTCGCTTAACGAATCATAATAGTCCTCCACAGCTTGCTCATCATAGCCGCCACATGTTCATATGTTGGCGTGTCGACATAATCTTCAATCATAATATCTGCAACATCAGAAACTAAAAGAATTGCGCGCACGAGGGTCAGCTCTCCAACTTGAGCTCAGTGAGAAAACAAAACAATGCAACAAACATATGCATGCATTCAATTCATATCTGTGGTCTGGTATATAAGTTTGCAATCTGCTATAGAAAGGTTCGGTGGCCGCCTCACCTCTATACACGAGTGCGTGAAGCCGCCCAAATGTTAACGTTTATTGTCGTCCCACATGCACCCACCATGGAATAGAGATAGAGCTAAAGTGCTTAGAACCACACCGCATCACACTTCCCCTGATACTCTACCCATACCAACACGTAAGCCCCTGCTGGCGAGGGCTTGCAAACTGGACTCGAACGAACCAATCCTAATGTCAAACAGTGTACCTAAGGCCTCACCCCAGCATCCCTCAATACGTCCATAGAGATAGAGCTAAGGCCCCCTGGCAGAGTCGAAGACTACACGGTCCGAGACCACCATCCCCTGATACCCTACGACGTAATAGTTTTGCTAAGGTAATGGCGATACGACGATGTCAGTGGACAAGACTTGAGTAGAGATAGAGCAAGAGTCTAGTGACCAGGCTGAACCACAATATCACATCCTCCCCCTGATGCTCCACTCGCATCAAGCACACTAACTGTAAGACCCGCACGCCACGAACCCGGCCTAACCTTACATTTCGTGTCGGGACCCGTCTACATATCATGGTCGAGCCAAGTGGACCAAGTGTGTGAAGAAACCCAAGACCCAATATGAAAATTTACCCAAAAACAGTCAAAATGAGGGTAAGGTCGCATGTTTTAACAGGCAGGTCCGACCCTCCCATCGACCCTCACCATCGACCCTCAACCGTGGGTCGCAGGGTCTATGAGTTGTCCGACCCTCCCATCGACCATCGGCATTCGGGAAAAACAGCACGAATCGAAAATTGAGAAACCTTCCTAATTTCAATTGGAACCTTTCCTAAACTCAATGAGACTTATTTTGGGAGGTTTTGCCCTATAAATAGGACGTCCCTAAGCCTCTTTCACTCCTTTTACAACCCTAATTGGATTGAGAGAAAGAGAAGAGAAGGAAGAGAAGAATGGAAGGAAAACTTGAAGAAAAAGCTAAGGAAGAAGAGGAAATTCAGAGGAACTCTGAATCTCAACAAAACTAAGGTATGAATACATTCCCCATGATTTGTTTAAGACTTTAGAATGGTTTATGAAAATGATATGACTTAGAAGAAACCCAAATCATCCATCATGGAAAACCATAGAGGAGATCATTAAAACCATGTAGGTGAATAAAGTATAGTTTTAAACCATAGAACATGTATAGAATGGATTGTGGAAGTAAGCCATAGGACCCAACCATGAAAGAGAGAACGAAATCTGATATTTTCGACTCAAACCATGGAGGGTCGCACCTAGGGTCGATGTCAGATCCGACCCTAGCATCGACCCTCAGTGTTCGGGAAGTTTAGATTAGGGGGAGGATCGCACCCAGGGTCGATTATGACTCCGACCCTACCTCCGACCCTCAGTTAACAGAATGATTTTTAAATTCAGAATTAATTCTAATTAAATTCTATCAACTTTGTTAGGTCTTCTATCAATATAATAACATTATAAAGAAGATTCTAAAGCTTGGAAGATGATCTATTAACAAGCTAAGGTGAGGGAACAAGACCCAAACTAACTGGTTAATAATAAACTGTTTTATTTCTTGAGTCCAATGTCATATTGATTCCATGCGTGTATGCTTGTATGTGCATTTAACATGTCATCCAATATTTCTATTATTTGTTCATGCATATTTACTTTATTGTTTATAACATGATGATGATGATGATGATAGGAATAGGCATGTGAATGTTTGTGTTTGGCTAGTGTATATGGTACGGGTAGGGATGGTATCAACCGGTACAGCCATGACCGTTCTTCATAGGGTGTATATTGTGCCATGGTCTATTCAAGTCATGTCCACTAAGCAAGTGTTAGTGTGCTTGATGGGAGGGGAGCATCAGGGGGAGGACGTGGCATTATGGTTCAGCCTGGTCACCAGACTCTAGCTCTATCTCTACTCAAGTCTTGTCCACTAACATCGTCGTATCGCCATTACCTTAGCGGAACTAATATGTCGTAGGGTATCAGGGGGGGACGTGGCATTGTGGTTCAGCCTGGTCACCAGACACTAGCTCTATCTCTATGGATGTATTGAGGGATGCTGGGGTGAGGCCTTGGATACATTGTTTGACATTAGGGTTGGTTAGTTGCGAGCCCAGTTTGCAAGCCCTCGCCAACAGGGGCTTACGTATTAGTATGGGCAACCGGTACAGCCATGCCGTTTTCATGGGGTGTATATTGTCCATGGTGGGTGCATGTGGGGCGACAGTGCCGTTTTCATTGGGCATTTCCACACACTCGTGTATAGAGGTGCGGCGGCCACCTATCCTTTCTATAGCACATTGCAAACTTATATACCAGACCAAAGATATGAATGGAATGCATGCATATGTATTGTTGCATTGTTTTGTTTTCTCACTGAGCTCAAGTTGGAGAGTTGACCCTCGTGCGCACAAATCTTTTAGTTTCTGATGTTGCAGGTATTATGATTGAAGATTATGTTGACACACCAACATATGAACATGTGGTGACTATGATGAGCAAGCTGTGGAGGATGAACATGCTTCGTTAAGCGAGCGTTTCAATGGTGGATACGTTTAGTATTTAGTTTTCGTATTTGGATATTGTAATATGTATTAAGTTATGTTTTCGTTACTTGAAAATAAATGGAATATTAATTATTTATCATGATTAAACCTCAGTTCATTATCTGTAAGACTTCCGCTATTTATTTTATTACCTCTGATTAATGTGGGATGTGTTTTGGTTTATCATATGTGGGATAGCCTATTTTGTGATCCTGGTTGAACCGTTGGTTTATTGACGGTTCATCACACCGTTCCGAATGGTGCGGAATTGGGGTGTGACAACTTGGTATCAGAGCATCTCGTAGGCCTTACCCATTAAACCTGAATACTACCACTGGAGTCCATGAACTGAGTTAGGATAAATTAAAAGCTTTAATACAAACACACAATAAACACCTGTGTTGGTTGAGACAGAACCTAAACAAGACAATAATGTACATATAAAAGGTGGAACCATATATATACACTCACACAGAAAGAGAAGACCAAAAATTATCCTAATAAATAAACAATATAGGGTATTATCTATAAGTTGGGTAGTTATCCAAGTATACAAGGATATAGTACAGTAGCAAGAAGGAAACATCTGTAAAACAGAAAAATTAAATGCCGAGTTGGTACTCATAAGATGTAAAACTCGACGTGCGACAAAGGAAGGAGAAAATGGCTAGTAATGCCAAAACCCCTGTAGAGATAAAGGAAAAGATCTCGGGTTAAATGGCTAGTAATGCCAAAACCCCTGTCGAGCTGGATATAGGTCCTTTGCCACCTTAGACTTCTTGTTGGTTTCTCCTTCCTTGGGAACTTATCGGCTGCTTTATTCTTTTTCTTGTCCCCAATAGCAGGGACATGGCTGACACGCCCTGGTAGTTCTGTAATAGTTTCTGCTCCTAATGCATATCTATTAAATCTACTGAAGATTTCAGCATGTGTTATGGGACGCTTCTTGTTGAGAGAGAATACTGACTGAGGATCGAGGCAAGCCTTTGACAGTGTTGACATTGCCACGTCAGGTTGTAGATCTTTGATTTCTTTGGCCACCCCTAGAAAACAGGTTATGAATGATCAAAGGGCTCCTTCCCGCCCTTCTTGATCGCCATTAAGTGGGACAGATTCTTCTTCTGGGTTCGATCCCCTGAAAGTGGGAGAGGAATAGGCTACTCAGCTCTTGAAAGGTCCCCACAGATTTGGGAGGCAGATTCTTGAACCAAGTCCTTCCCGCATCCCTTAGCATGGATGGAAAATTCTACAGCAAAGGGCATCGTGGTGGCAGTATATGACCATCCCTACCTTGAAATTCTCCAGATGCTTTTTCGGGTCTGTCTTTCCATCATACCATCCCACATTAGGGAAGGAAAAATTGAGGGGAAGTAGGTGGTTCATGACCTCATCTGTCAAGGCTGTCTCCGTATCATAATCTTGGAGGGCCTTAAAGTCGACCCCCCTCTCCACATGCTATACTCGGTCCATCAGGTCTTTTACCAAGCATTCTAGCCTGGCAATATTCTCATCATGGTTGGTGTGTTCCTGGCAGATGGTGTTGGTGCAATTGGTATGGCTGGTGGTACTGCTGCGACTGGTGGAACCATGACCATTCTTTCCTGTTGGGCTGCATCGACCCTCTCCTGGGCTTCCTCACGGGTGCGCCTTACTTCATCGACCCTAGCTTGGGCGTCCTCTCTGGCACGCCTTGCCTTGTCAACCCTCCTTTGGGCCTCCTGAGTCATGTCCTGTTTTTGTGTACGTCCTTCCGCGGGCCCTTCTAGTTTCATATCTAGACCCTAGCTGGTCGTGTATGGATGATCTTCTCGAGGCAGTTGGGGACTCGTGACTGCTCTCCACTACTTCAGTGGGCTCGTACGTCGGGGCGTACTGCAAACTAGGCCCTCGGTAGAAGTCATTTCGAACCCTACTAGGGTATGAGTTGACCGAATGGTTGGCCCGCATGGACCTTGGTGAAGCTGCTCGAGGGGTAGAACGCCGAGAATGCTGGGATCTTTGACGGACTTTTGGGATATCCACAGGTGGAGCAGAGGCTGCCGGCACACCCGTAGGTCTTTGCTACAATAGCTTCGTCAATGTGGCCAGTTGTTTTGCCAGTTGGTTAAATTGACCTCTAGTAACATATTGAGAGGGATTAGGCTCTGCTCTCCCTTCTCCTGGGTGAGCCTCAGGTGTAAGACCCGTACCTTACTAACTTGGTCTTACCAACTTGTATTAGGTCTTCCTATCACGGTAGGACCAAGCGGACCAAGTGCGTGAAGAAATCACAAGGCTATGTATGTAATTCGAACCAAAATCATCTAATTAGGAGTGTGTGATCTAAACAGGTGTGGTCGACCACACCTCAGAATATTGAGACCACTTGAGTTTGGACGTGTGGTCGCAGCTTTAAGACGTGTGGTCGACGGATTCTGCAACCCCACGTGCAACCACACGATGGTATAACCGACTCGGTGATTAGGAAACATTCCTATTCTGAGGGGGGTTCTTTCCTAATCAAAGTGAGACTTTATATGGAAAATTTTCTCTATATAAAGGACATCCCTTAGTCTCTTTCACTTTTTTTGAACCCAAACTGAAAGAGAGAAAGAGAGGAGTAAGAAGAGAAGGAGAATTGAAGAGGAGGACTAGGAGAAGGAATTTCAGAGAAAGCTCTGATTCTCCAGCAAGTTAAGGTATGGAATCATTCCCTACATTAGTTGAATGCCTATAATAGATTATGGAGGAGATATTAATTCAAAGTAAGATCTCAAACCTAAAACCATGAACAAAACTCTAAGGAGATCCATGAAGAATGGATTAAGGTGAAGGATTATGTAAAAGTATGAATTTTAAGCCATAGAACAATCATAGGAAGGATCATAATGTTAGTCATGGAATCAAGTTATGAGGGGATGTGGCTGAGAGTAAAGTCGACCAAAAACTCGTGTGGTCGTTGGTATGATCGACCATACCCCCTCGGGAAGGTTCCAGGGAGGGTGTGGTTGCACGACTTGCGACCACACGTATCGACCCCACACCCTGTGGTCGTAGAAACTGAGACCACAGGTGCAGTCATACCTGCGACCACTCAGCTTCTGGAGGTTTGTTTGATTCTAGTATGGACCATTGACTACTGTAAATTGATGAGCTTGAACCTTAACTTAGAACTTACAAATTTCTTAGGTTTCCAAGAGGTTCAAGAGTGAGTTAAGAAGCTTGGAGAAGATTGAACATTTCTAGTAGGTGAGGGAACATAACTTAAACTAACTGACTAATAATAAACTGTTTACTTTTATTAAGTCCAATGCTATGCTTGATTCTATGATTTCTTGTTTGTAATGTGTATATAACATGCCATCCAATATTTCTGCTATTACTATTCATGCATATTTAATTCTGTCTATTATTACATGTTGATGATGATGATGATGCTAGGAATAGGCATGTGATTATGTGTGTGTGGTTAGTGTACTTGATGCGAATTGAGTATCAAGGGAGGACGTGACATTGTGGTTCATCCTGGTCACTAGACTCTAGCTCTATCTCTACTCAAGTCTTGTCCATTGACATCGTCGTATCGCCATTACCTTAGCAGAACTATTACGTCGTAGGACATCAGGGGAGGTGGTCTCGAACCGTTAGTCTTCTACTCTGTCGGGGGGCCTTAGCTATCTCTATAGTCGTATTGCGGGATGCTGGGGTGAGGCCTTGGATACACTGGATGACATTTAAGATTGGTTAGTTGCGAGCCCAGTTTGGAAGCCATCGCCAATAGAGGCTTATGTATTGGTATGGGTAGGGCATCAGGGGAAGTATTGACGTTGTTTGATCCGGACACTTTAACTCTATCTCTATTCCATGGTGGGTGCATGTGGGATGACAATGGTGTTTGATCCATTGGGCGGATTCACACACTCGTGTATAGAGGTGCGGTGGTCGCTAATCCATTCTATAACATATTACAAACTTAAAAATTAGACCAAATATATGAATTGAATGCATGCATATATTTGTTGTATTGTTTTGTTTGTTCACTGAGTCATGATGTGTGCTCACCCTTTCGACGTCGAATATTTTTAGGTGTTGTTGCAAGTCTTACCGTTGAAGATTACATGAACACATCGACGTATGGACACGTAGCGACGATAGACGTGGAAGCTATAGAAGAGGCGCATGATCCATTGTGCGAGTGCAATTCATGTGTTTTTGATTAGTTTAGTTGTTTGGTTATCAGAACATGTAATTGATTACTTTATTTTATTTTATATCTTGAGTTATTTGGAGATAATTGGATAATTAATTATGCTATTACTGTTAGATACTCAGTTCATTAGTATTAAAGACTTCCGTTATTGTTTATTTATTCTAATTATGCTTATGGAATGTATTTGGTTTAATCGGATGGGCACGACCTATACGAGATCCTGGTTGAACCGTTGGTTTTCTTGATGGTTCATTACACCACTGGTTAGACCAAATTTGGGGTGTGACATCAGGGGCCCTTTCTTCGTGGGCTATCCGAATATCCATTGGTTCCCTTGGGAGGTCCTCATTTACCCGACGGGAATGGGTCTTACGTAGATTATAAGCACTTTCGGATCTTCTCACCATGAGTTGATTTGATGGGTAAGATTGGAAGTCTGAACTAGATAAGGAAAAAAGAGTATGAAGCTTTGGTATGGGTCTTTTTTGTATACTGAGAATGTGGAAAAGGTTTTTAGAAGCAAAGTAAGTCAGGCCCCACGGTGGGCACAAATCTGTTGTCGATGGATTTTGCTCAGTGCTCCAGATGATGCCACGTAACTACAATACAAACAAGACAGTGAGGTGGGTGGTTTTACCCCGTGTCCACTTTGATGCCAAAGTCAGTAGGTTTCCAAAACAAGCAGAATGGAACTCTAAGTAAGACACTTGAGTTCTTTTTAGAGGGAGTTTCCTCAGATACGTGAGTTCTAGAAAAGCTTTCTCCTTTTTAGAGGAGAAGATGAATAGTAGGAAAAATGTAATACTCAGCAAGAAATTCAGTAGGATAATAATACCTTCAAATGAGGAATTTTGAATTGGATCAGATGCTTTGCAATTGATAGTCTTTCAGTATTTATAAAGCCATGGTGAAACTTTTTAGGACAAACTTCCCCATCTACCAACATCTCCATCGCGTGTCAGACAGAGAGAACTAGGATTAGGCGGCTACGACCCCTTAGGGTGACCCGTACCAGTCCTGTCCACCCTGTTCGGCCCCCTTTCGACCCCTCTATGTCCACGTCAGCTATTTCCACTGCCAGCTATGGCCGCCACTTCTTACTTATCGAGCATAAATCTTACCTTTTACTGATTTAGTCCATGATTTGGTGATGTGACTGGTCAAGTCAGTATACCTTGCATTTATGATTGATGTCGACATTTATGAGCATTAATGACAATGCATTTAATATCCAACTACTTCTTTCCACCTATCTTATCACCGCTCTTTTTCCCAGAGGGGGGTCGAATTAGATCCCATTCCCCCAATTGTGGTTAGAACAGATTTTCCCTCATCCTATACTCCTAGCCTGGATGAGAGCCACGAGTAATGTCTCAAAGATACTTTGAATGATCCCTTATTGTTGATTCCTTATCAACGGTCTGATTTAACCCTAGACTTATTTTCCCCCAACATTACAAGTAAAATTTCATTTAAATTTATGCCAAAACAAACGGAGTTTAAGAGGGAAAAAAAAGAGAGTAAATCCATGTAACAGTTGAACGTGATGCTTTGTAGAATCACAAGATACATTTGAGCCATTCATTTTTATAGTCTTTTAAATCTAAATCATCTATTCATGCATAGATATTGAACAAAAACAAAAAAAAAACATAGATAAACATGCGAGATGAATGTTAATACTAAATGGATATTTAATTGAATTAGTTCCTAAAATTTGATATTTGATTAATCTACAACATATTCTATCTATCCAACTGTTGAAATGAGCAAATCATCTGTCACGTGGCAGAATAGATTAGATGCCTTCAATACAAAGAGTAAATCTGTTGTTTTACAAAAAAAAAATATACATTGCTGTGAAACTTTCTCCTTCTATTATCACTTAAAAAAGAAGAAGAAGAAAATGTGGTAGTAAATCATTTTTTATGGTTTTTAGATGAAATACGATCCGTTTTACTTTTATTTTGAATCTGTTTATTGCATTATTGGTATAGTTCTAAATCTCGGCAAGATCTCAGAAATTTCAAGAATTTCCATAATTACATATTAAAAAAAGCAATGTCTATGTGAGATCTCGATGAAATCTCATAAATCTCAAAAATTTCGATTTCACCAAAACGAGATTGAGACCCGATATTTAGAACCTTGACTCTTAATAGTTAAAGAGTGGGTTACCTTAATTGGCCAACCCAAATGAGGATTTGTCTTTTCTCTTCTTTTCTCAGGCATGTAGAAATCCAACCCTTATATGATCTAGGGGGTTTGGATGGACTGATAGAAAAGAATTGTTTTAATTGGGCATATGTCAAGTTTCTGAACTAAAATCAATCATATACCCAATGTATTCTAATAGTGTCCGTGTTGGATATTTTTCTAGAAATGCCCATTTAGTTTCTAAGAGAACCACTCTCTTTTTTTTGATATACATATAATGCTCTGTTTGTTTTCATATTAAATGGTGGAAAAGAAATATTAGTAAAATAAGATTTTTCACAATTTATTGCAACTTAAAATGCGAAAAAAGACATTGAAAAATAGAAAAACTTTACATCATGAAATTTTTTATTATAAAATATTATTTATATAGAAATTTTTACAACAAAACAAACAAGACCATAGGAAAAAATGTGTTAATCAGGCAATCAGGGTCTGGCTTTAAAGAATGTACAAGCTTATCAGTATCCCCTGAAGGAGGTTCTATTCTTTCCTCACCATGTCAGTAGCCTACACCTTTATCAAGTACTCAGATACTCACAATACCCCAAGGATGTCTTAGAACTAATTGAGAATCTCTTTGGCATTATTTCTATTTCTCTCTCTCTGTTATTTATAGAAATAAGTTGAGAGAGAAGTGCTTTGGTCCAAAATGATATCCCTTTTGGTTCCTTACTTACAAAATAGATTCTAAAATGGGAAAGTAGTTTGGATTCAATTGTGAAAAATTATTTATGCAATATTTTTTTTTTCTTTCTACTAATCTCGGGTTCTATAAAGAAGTTTCACAGTGGTGGGTTTAAAGAGAAATCTTTTTTCTTAGGCTCTGATTGATTGCAAGAGGAATTAAAAAGAAAGAAAGTGAAAACTTTTAATCTAAACAAAAAAAACTTTTCTAATCATTACGGCAAATACTATCAAATGACTATGTATCTGATTCCAAATTATTCCATATTTGGACTTAACTTTGCATCTAAATCCCTTGCATTTCAAAAGTAAAATAAAAATTACATCTAAATAGTATCATGGTTAAATATGATAACAAATTTAAATGTTTATAAAATCATGTTTACCGATCGTCATAAAATTTTCTTTTTTAAATTTGAAAATTTTCACTTTCTTTCCCTTTAATTGATTCCTTGTGAATTAAGAAGACCATTATTTGATTGATTAAAAAATTTGGTAGCATCAAAACAGAAACCAAATTATTGGGTCAATGTCAACTGAGTTCATGGACTGAACCCATAAAACTCATGAATTACATGTTTAAGTCAATCTAGGCATGGTTCAAGTAATCAATATCAGATTGATTATGTCAGTTTTAGTTTTGAATTTGCCCGATCTTCAATCCAATCACGATCCAATTCTATTATAACCTTGAATCCAAGTATTTCGTTATAACTAAAATTAATAGGATTGACCAAAAATGATATGGGAGATGAAAAAAAAATTACATTGTTTATTATTATTATTTTTTAAATAACTACTAAATCTAAAAGTTGGTATAGATAAAGCATGCTATGAGATGATGAAAAATAAAATATAAAAACATCTTAACAAAATATAATTTAAGAACATGCATGTATATAAGCATGTAAAATCACATGACCAATGCCCTTGCATTCATGTTGATATCTCTTTCGATCCTTATGGGGTAGACTAATTTAACTTTTCTAGTCATGATTATTTTAAAAACCTTGGTTTTTTTTTTTTTTTTTTTTTAGTTCTTTACCTCTTTGAAGTCAACTAAAGTAAGTTAACAGATGTATAAAAGATAACTTTCATGATTTAATAACCATTGCATCCTGTCAGTTTTGTCTTTTATTAATAATCTCTAAGTATTTACAAGTCAAATTCATTGGATTCTTTCTCATTCATAATTTGCATACATGTACTTCATAATGTTTGAAATTGTGCATTTTGTTTAAGAAAATAAAGGGAAAATAGTAAATTTTAATTATTTTGAATCCAAGAGAAAGAAATTAAGAGATATAACAACTTTTAAATACTTAATGGAATATTTCCTTAAGGTAGTCAAGTAATCATATTAAGTGACCTAGAAAAAAAGAAGGCAAATTTTCAGGTAGTACCTAAAATTTTTTCGAGAAATCATCTATCATCCAAATTTTTTAAAAATATCACCTATCATTCAAATTTCCCAAACGTTAGTCCATTAAGTGACGGAAAATAGTTGAAATTGTGGGTAGACGTTTATACCCTTTTCTTTTTCCTCTTTGTTTCTCTGCAACATTTTATCAAAAAAGAAATTTTTTTTTTTTTACAATTGCAATGAATCATCGACTAAAAAAAAAGAAAAGGCAAAAAAAAAAAAAAAGAAAAGAGGACAGAAAGCAACATGCCAAGGTGGGCTTCGCGATTTGTCCCTTCTTGCAATTTTTCTTCAACAAACATCTATCTCCCTCGGAACATCTTTTGTTAATCTCTCCGAGGGGGAAACGGGGTAGATGGTGCACAAAAAAGGGTAGGGGGATTGGTCGGGTAAACATCGACCGTAAAAAAAAAATTGTAAAAGTAAGTTTAAAACGGAAAACTTATAATTGTGGTGGAATTAGGGTTTCTAAGTTTCTCATAAATTGTCTCGTGGGAAAACCTAGGTAAGGCAACAAGGCGTAGAGAAGTCGAAGAGTGAGCAAACCTTCGTCAGACAGTTCTTGGGAATAGAAGAACGTCACTCTTTTCTTTGGTGATTTTTAGTAAAGAAGAGAATGGAAAGACAGCGCCATTATTGAAGAAGACCAAACAGATGAAAACCTTAGGGTTTGTGGATAAAGGCTCGATCAAACCTTTGTGTGTTTTAAGCCCATTCCTTTTTGCCTTGTATTTAATCTTTTAAATAGGACAAAAACGGATTAGGGTTAGGGTTTAGCATCATAAGAAGGAGAAAAAGGGGGGGGGGGGTTTTTCGGGGGGTGGGGGGTTTTTGGTTTTCACGCGGACAATCGGGAGGTCATCCGTGGTCCGATTGGTTTTTGGGCTGGTTTTTGGGGGGGCAGGTAGAGGACACAGCTGTGGGGGGGGGTTTGTTGGCGTTTGTTTTGGGGGGGTGATGAGCCTCTATTTCTTTATTTGTTTCTTCAAATAGTAGTTTTGTGCCGACAGAAGAGATGGAGGGGAATCTCGGGGGTGGGGGATGTTTGGGGTTTTCTTTGCTGTGGGGGGTGGAGTCGAAGCTGCGAGTTTGACTCGGTGTGTGGCATCATCTTTGTTTCTTGTTTTTTCACCGGGTAAAGTTGGATCCGAAGAAGAAACAGGTAAGATGGCGCATGGAAAAAGGGTAGAGACGAATGGGATCTGCTCGGGAGGCTTGGGTTCGTTTGGTGCAATTGGAGTTGCAGGAAGGGTCGGGAGAGGAGATATCACGGTACGCGGTGGGAGAGAGAGTCACAACTCACTATCGTGCGGGGGGGGGAATTGCGACACCCGGATGGGGTGTGGGCTATCTTGGTTTGGGTTCGATGAACAAGGGGTTTTGTGAGTGGTTACCGAATAGCGAGTGTGAAGCCGGAAAGAATGAAAGAAACAGAAATAGAAGAGCAGAGATCTTTGGCATGAACTGCAAGAAAGTCACTCTTTTCGTTGGTGGATGTAGGCACCGAGTAACGCGTTAATTTTTCAAGGCTTCTTGTTTGTTTGTGTTCTCCCGATCCTAACAAAACTCACTATCAATTGCTGTGTGAGAGCGAAAGAATGAAAGAGACGAATCAAAATCCGAGTGTAGAAACGGATCGAATCAAAATCGAAGTGCTCTAATGGAGGAAATCAGTTTAGGGATAGCGACATTGACGACATTGGAGATGGTGATTCGATGAAGAATCGAGCAACTGATGAATTTGAGGATGGGTTCGATTCGATTAAGACTAGCTAAGAGATTTGGAATCTTGATTTTGGGAAATGATTATGATGAGATTTTGCCATATTCCAATTGAGAAAGAGAGAAAGGTACAACCATTAGTAAACTGCAAATGTTTTTATTTTTTTAAATGTTGCAGAGAAATAGAGAGGAAGAAGAAAAGGTTAAAAATAACTAAGGATAAACTCGACTTTTTTCCTTATAATAAAGGTATTACTGTCAATCTAGAATTTATTAACTGCTGACATCAGCATTTAACGGTTCCGTCATAAGGCTTTGGGTCTTTTTGATAAACGTTTGAGAAATTTGAGTGGTATATAATGTTTTTAAAAAACTTGGGTAATAGGTGATTTCTTGAAAGTTTTTTGGGTACTATCTGAAAATTTCTCAAAACAGAAAATAATCATATTGAGCATGCAAAAGAGAAATATGTGACTTTCAAAACAAATTTATATGAAGGAAAATGTTTTAGTAAGCTGGTGGCTTGCCAATTGTCTTTTCACATAAATTTTTTATTAATATATTTTTTAAAAGGATGTCCAAATGCACGGGGTTCTTGTTATTGTAAGGTCTGAGGAAGAACAAGATATATATTTTTATTAATATATTTTCTCTCTTTTAAAAATAAAATTTTGATTTTATATGAGTGGGCATGGGCATGTGGTGTACAGATGGCTTACGCAACCCTCCCTTGCACAAATTACTTGTACACTTTAGAAAGGATAAGTTTTTAGTAGTTTATCAAACTTATGTCCAATTAAATTCACTATAAACGTTAAATTGGGATATTTATCAGATTACCTTAGATTAAGTGTGGAGTTTCGAGTAATTGAGATGGTTCTTTATGGTTTCTGGTTCCAAAGGGGTTATTCCCAAAACTGTCCCATTTACTCAATGGTCTCAAAACTAAGATTCCACAAATTGTCTGATCCGGTTCCTTGATGGTTCTTCGCTGTTTAGGAATAGCTTATGCAAATCCTCAAGGTTCTCGACCATTTAGGTCTCGGAAGAGATATATATATATATAATTTTTTTGGAAATATTTTAAATGGTAATCCTTAATCAGGTGTTTTGTTTATTAAATATTTTATTTATTGAATACAAATCCTAATCTACTAAACAATACTTCACGTTTCTCTGTCTTGTTTTTGACAGTTGTTGCCGTCAGAATCTAGATTGATCTTCTTTGGGAAGACCTACATACAAGAATGGTCGTATCGGGGTTTAAGAGGTGCAATCCGATGTTTAAGTTAGAAACCTGAACAATAATAAATATGTGAGGTGGTAGTAAAAAAAATGAATAATAACAAATAATGCAAGAAGTGATGCAACATTGGCAGGTGAGTTTACTTATAGAAATTGAAATTCTAGAAATCTCAATTCCACCTCTACATCTGCTAGTGCCCCCATTCAAATCTTGATACATTGCTTGCCACGTGTCAACCATCTATTGGTGAGTAGCTTTTATGCACATCAGCAGCTGATCAGCAGTTACATCTTATAATGAACACCTTTATTCAAACACACATAATTTACTTCCCTCATTTTTTTACCCTATTTTTCACTTTCAGCTTAGAACAAAAATATCTCATATTTTAGTTTATTCTCATTCTACAATAAAATACATTCTGACAGAATACATTCCAATAATACGTACCAATTTGGTGATGGTCGCACCTGCAACTAAATTTAGAAGGCAGTTTTATATGTCATTATTGACATACAAGTACGAATAATTTCAAATAAAATCATGAACAAGGATTCTCTGAATTGCAAGGATTCTTGAGCTCACCAATCAGAAAGGTTCAAAGAATCCACTTTCGCCTTTCCCACTTAGGCTTTCAGATAAATTTTTTCCCATAGATCTACATACAAAATAAAAAATTCCCCTAAAATCAATAAAATGAACAAAACGAAAAAAAAAAAAATTAAGGGTATTTTAAATAATTTTCCTTCTACTTACAAAAACATCCCTAATATTTTTTTATGTGATTTGGGTGGATGAGCTGTGATATTATCATCTCATTTAAATATATCACAGCACACCCATTCAAATCACATAAAAAAAAAAAAAAAAAAAAAGAAGAAGAAGAAGAAAAGAAATCCCTAGAATCCTTCCTTTTGTGTGGAGTGAGTCAAACGACTCATTCATGGTCTTCAAACCCATTTTGGTCATCCGTACCTAAATCAATTGGTTTGACCATTTGGTCAAAATGGGTTTTGTGAGATATAAATTAATAACTGGATCAGTTTTTTCTTAGTTTTTTATTTGTGGGGTATTTTTTTGTTAGTTTGATAGGTCTTGGCTCACACGAATATTTGACACATGGATGAAGTTGAGATTTTGTGATAAAATAAATGCTTTTTTTGAAAATTAATTGAAAAGAATAAAACATTATAAGATAGAAATGGACAACTAAAATACAAGAGAATTTATTAATACATAAGAGGGAATACAGATGAATATATGATCTAGACATCCATATGATCTTAATCACCATATCATCCGTCTATGTGGTAAAACTTTGTACCAGCTTACAGTTGTTTCTTAGGTTTTGATTGATTGTAAGATGAATTAAAAGAAAGAGAAATAAAAAATTTAAACTTAAAATAGAAAAATAAATTAAACTTAAAAGATAAACTTCGCAATCATCACAGTAATTGTTATGACGTGGTTATTTAATTTATTTTAAATTATTTAATATTTAGTTATTAATTTACATTTTCCATTGTATCACCATAATGAATAAAAAAACAATAATTCATAGTTAATTTCAAATTATTCAATATTTAGTTATGTAATTAATTTCAAATTATTCAATAATCGTGTTTCCAAAGTAGAAAAACTTTTGCCTTTTCTTTGATACTCTTTCATACCAATCCAGAATGAATAAAAAAATATGAGGACAACCCATAAACCCATTTGCATCTTGAGAAGTCTTTAGCTCAATTGACTAGCTTTGGGAGGAACAATGGTCAAGAACTGTTGAATTGGATAAAAATCCTCTCTTATTATGTAGTCTCTCCAACGACAGGAGATGATTTGTATCTGTTTAAATACAATATTATTCTTTTGGAATCTTTTTTTATTTGTTTTTGTAGAAATGTAAAAACCTATAAAATAGATTTCCCACTATCTATTTAAATGTAAAATAAAAAATTAATATTAAAAATTTAGTGAAAGGTTTTATGTTCGATTGTATGGCTCCTACGTTAGTACGGATTCCAATGAGAGTACGTAGAAGCATCCAACTTTTGGAAACGGATTGATCATTTCACCTTTCTTATATCTAAGTGCACGTAGACGTCGTAGAACATAAATTTTTTCCTTAAAAATATATAAATGTAATATTTAATTTGGAGATAATTTTTTTTTATTGTAAAAATTTGGAGATACACTCATAATATAAAACAAAACAAAAAAACATTTTTATTCCATAAAAATGAAAAGTTATCTTCTAAAAGTAACTAACCCAACGGTCAGAGCTGACATTTGGGAATGTGGATGCATGTCTCATGTGTTTTTATTTCATATTTTTTAATAGTTGTGGATTGTGTCATGGATTCATGGGTTATGTCTTTGTGCAAATCATGTTTTGTTGGTTTTTTGAATTTTTCTTCATCTCTCCATCTCCATGACAGTTGAAACTTCAAAGCTGGTGGTGTGGAAGAAACATCAATCACCACCCACCCATGTCAATGTATATCTATACGCTGGAGAGATCCAAACACACAAAGAACTTAATTTATTTAATTTTAATAAAATAAAAACACCTCACTTGGTGGATTTGGATCCTCTTCAGGGTTGGCAGATTGCACGCCTCGTGAATTTCTATTGTCATGAGATCTACTCATTGGGCGACCCAGTACTAGAGAAGATCCGAGCACTCACTTGGTGGGTCCATATACTATAAATGAATCGTAAACTGTAAATCATAAACCATAAACCATAAACCATAGATCGAAAATTGTAAGCTGTAACCTTACCACTAGTTATTTCCCTTTCATTTTCTTACTATTGTAATTCCTTTGTCAATATGAGGATCATTTCTATGGATAACCCTTAAGCATTTGAAAGTTAACATGTCTTAATTATTATGGTGCAAATCACCTTTAGCTTTATAATTACTTGAAATAGACATTCAACCATGAATTTATTCTCTCTCTCTCTCTCTCTCTCTCGTTTGGTCTAGATTGCCGATATCAAGTCTGAGTATGCAATTGTCCTACAAGTTTGATCCCATATTGGATATGAAGTTAAACAAAACGGAAAAAAAAAAAAGAAAAAAAAAAGAAAAAAAAAAGAGAAAGTTTTCATTTGCTGTAGGTGATGGAAAACAAAGGTTATATATTGGATGCTATTAATACCTCCATTGTTCTCGAATCTTAATATAATCCCGCCACCAAACACCTAAGATGAAAGATGAAGATATTCCTTTTGACTGTCTATGATGAAAAACTCGACCAAAAAAAACTTCATTAGATGATAGAAACATACTTGTGCTCTTTTCTCATTTAAGTAAAGTTTTCTTCTACATAACTGAGGTCTGATTTTCTCTCCCTACTAATAAATGAGGTCTAACATTATATTGTGACTGTCAAAAAAATCTCATTCAACCACAATAAAAATGGGTGATGAAAACTTATCCCATTCTCATGAATGTAAAAAGCATTTAAGCAAAAGATTTAAATGATTTTGAAAAAAAGATGAAATCATCTAATTAATATTGAATATTCTTTGGGTGTCTCTACCATTTAAAGGAAAGTTAAAAAAAAAAGAAAAAAAAAAGAAAAAAAGAGTTTGTGAGAAAAAAAATAATAAAAATTACATATTCATTTATTTGGTAGAGAAAATATTTATTTATTGAATCATGTCTTACACAAGATGAATGGATCACAATTCATCTGTATTCTTTTTTTTTTTTTTTTTCTTGGTAAAAAATCATGTGTATACGATAACAATTAATTTTTTATTTTTTTATTATTATTATTTTTTGGTAAGAAAATTAGATTAGTCTAAATTAAGGGGCTTTGACAGCAAGAGAGAGAGAGAGAGCTATAGAGAGAGAATGGGTTGTATCAGTTTAATACACGGTTCTGTTGTACTAAAATGGTCATCGCGTCTGATGAGCACTCGTTACAGCTTTTTTTAGGGAAAATTAGATAAAAATCCCATAAAAAAAAAAAAACCCCTCGATCTTCTCGAGATTTGATTGAAAAAAAAAAAAAAAAAAAAACCAACAATGGAGGGGGTCGAGGGTTTAAAATTTTATTAAAACTGTCGCTTCAATTACATACTCCCTCGTAATTTCTTTCTTTCGTTCGTTCGCTTTGTCTGCTCTCCGCAAACGTTATTGCTGGCGATTTCAATCCCCGGAAAAGCAGGGGGAAGGATCGAATTTCACCGGTTGCAGGGCCGCAGTACCATAAGCTAACGGAGATTACCTCCTTGGAGCTCCGTTTTGGCTTAAATGGTTTCAGACCTCGTTCTACTTCTCCTAAGGTAAGGATAATTATGCCCTTTTCTCTTTGATTCTTGTTTTATGTTGATGATGGTGGAAGAAAGGAGGGGGACAAAAAAAAGCTGAAGACGTTTGCATTTCTTCAGGTTACAGGTGTGTAATTGAACGCGAAGGGAGGGTGGACGAGCGAGAAAGAGAGGAAGCAATTTTTTTTTTTAATTTTTTGTTGGTTAGTTTTCTTGTTAGATTTGTTGGTATCAAAGGGATTGGCCGTTGTTGGGTTTGGTGAAAGGGGGTCACTAGAAGGATCTATAATATCTTCTACGGAATGATTCGAGCTTCTGGATAAAAAAAATGTTTATGGACTCCGGAACCTCGCCACCTTCAACAGATTTGCTTAAATGTTGTAGCTGTAGCTGTAGTTGCACGTTGATCAATGGCGGCTCTGTAACTTGGCAACGTTCCGTGAAAAGAAAGTTTGATGAGTTTCAAGAAGATTTCCCTAATCCTATAGCCGGTTTGGATCAGTCATCCTTTGCTCGAGTCGAGATTGAGAATGAATGTGCTGCCCTGCGAGAGACGGTCAGCAGCCAGCAGCAGACAATTCAGGAGCTCTTCACTGAATTGGAAGAGGAAAGAAATGCATCATCATCTGCTGCAAATGAGGCCATGTCTATGATATTGAGGGTGCAGAGGGAAAAGGCTGAGATCCAGATGGAAGCCCGGCAATTCAAACGTTTTGCAGAGGAGAGAATGGCCCATGATCAGCAAGAGCTTCTTGGTTGGGAAGATTTGTTGTATAAGAGAGATCAGGCCATCCAAGCCCTTACCTGTGAGGTACATGCGTACAAACACAGGATGTTGAGTTTTGGGCTCACTGAGGCAGAGGTGGAGGGCAAAAAGAGTGCTCAAAGTCGTAATCCTAACCTGGTCGACAATGTTGAATCCCAATTTGAATTTCCCCCATATGACTACCCTCCTTTGAGATGCAATATGAATGAAACCCAGGGTTATCCGGATATTGAGGATGATGTTGATCTTGAAAAATATGCTTTTGGTGAAACTACGCGATCCTTTCATCATAGCCCTCGTCACCGCGAACAGTTGCAGAATTTGGGGTACAGAATGTATCAAATGGAGAGAAATCCAAGCAGTAATCATTTGGATGGGGAATTTTCTGGCTTAAGGAACACTTCTGAGAAAGGTGTGATTGGTCAATCTCCTAGGAGGCCTGGGCATGCCAGGAAGTTCTCTACTGACAGCTTGGGTTCATTCTATGGTACGGTTAAAGAAACGGCTCAGGATTACAGGATGGAAAGTCCGAAGACAGCTCCCAGCTTCAAAAAGATGAATTATTTTACATATGCAGAGGAGTCTAATTTGAAAAAAGTTGATAATGCATCAGATCTTGTTGATGACACAAGTGACCGAGTATATACGATTGACTCTGTTCATAATGGAGTATCTTATAACAATAGTGCAGATCACAAACCTACTATTGGAATCAATGAAGACATCGTGAACACTCCAGGGGATACACTGTTTCGGGCTGATATAGATGACCCTGATATCAAAAAGCTCTACAGGAGGCTTCAGACACTTGAGGCAGATAGGGAGTCAATGAAGCAGGAAATTATTTTGATGCGGACCGATAAAGCACAACTAGTGTTACTGAGGGAAATAGCTCAACATTTGTATAAAGAAATGACACCAGAAAGAAGGATACCTCCCCCTGTGAAGAGGCCATCTCTGATTTGGAGCTTTTCCCTCATGTCAGCACTGAAGGTAATCTCCTTTTACATTTGGCCACCAATATCTATGGTATGCTTTATTTCTTTGTAATTGATGCATTTCCTTTGTAGGAATTTTCTTATTTGGTTTGCTTCTACTAAACCTTAGTTTTATTTTTTTTCTTGGGTAGCTTATGCGATATCTTGGTCATCTTCATTGCATCATTCAACGTCATAATCATCATAATATATTGCAGCTCCATCCATTTGTTTCTTATTCTTCCCCCCTTCCTCCTTTTTCCTTATCTGTTTGTTCTTTGTAGAGGATTCTTCAGTATGATACTCTTTAGTCACAATTTTTTTGAAAATTTAACATTCTAGTAATTGTAAGAGTATATTATTTTGTAAATTTGGTCAATTTGAATTTAAGTATTTAATGCTACATAAGGTGGAAGCTTTCTTAGAGGCTTAGGATTAACATTATACATATTATGTAAAAAATAAAACAAAGAAAGGAAAAATGAGTGGAATATTTTTCCCCTTAAAAAAAATAAAGAAATCGGTATCGTGTCAAAAGGTGGAAAAAACTGAATGTGGACATTTGAACTTAAATGAGATAGAGGCCAATAAATAATATTCATCAACAATCTCAGACATGCTTTTTTTGCGATCTATATTAAAAACTTTTGAAAGAGCATTTGAATCCAAACACTTCCTCCTGGATTTCATGTAAATTTTCCTCGGCCTTGTTTTTCCCTTTACCCCCAAAGTGTATATTTTTAGAGAAAGTGCTGGGAGAGAAAATGTCATTTAATATTTTTTCTCTGATTATGGTGGTTTCTTTTCATTATGTCAATTAGGTTTTGAGTAATCTTTGAAATTAGAAGTTTGTGTGAGTGTTCGGCATGCATTTCAGGTATAAAGTCTATTACAACTTTTATATCACCTGGGGTTTGACTGTAAATCTGTTCTAGTTCTCACTTCATTGATGAAGGTTTATCTTATAGTTGGAGTTCTCTGTGGTTGTGGAGCAACATCAAGTGGGACCATGTAGGTTCTGATGATGTTGCAGTTTGTGCAATCTGATGTTTTAAATATCCTGAATGCTAAGTTATATTCCTCCCTTCTTTTTCAAATAATTGTCAGAGCTTTTTTGAGAGTTTATTATATCTACCCCTGTTTTTGTTTTCAGTGGATCGTGTCCTTTGTTTTGTGGAGAAAAAAAGCATGCCGAAGCAAGTGAGTGAATCATTCTCCTTTGTTTGTTTTTACTATACTATTGTTATATGACAGAGAAGTTTTTATGCCTTCGATTTTAAGTTCCTCCCAACACATTGATCCTAGCCATTCAATTGCTGGCACA
Organism: Protea cynaroides; assembly: GCA_028583415.1. Taxonomy (NCBI): domain Eukaryota; kingdom Viridiplantae; phylum Streptophyta; class Magnoliopsida; order Proteales; family Proteaceae; genus Protea; species Protea cynaroides. The sequence goes on along the minus strand of CM053269.1, from coordinate 46,501,027 downwards.
CTCCTTGGATGGGGTCATTGGTTGAGAGTTTGTAGTAATCCATCGACCATAACCATATCAAGAGCTGAAACTCCATACCCTATATATGCAGAGGTGACCTATTTGGTTTGGTTTGGTTTGGTTTTTGGATTACTTTTGAGGTGGATAACCTCGGATCAGTGGATCAGTGGTTGTACTTTTGGTTTTTTGTCCACAGTTAATTTATTGCAGTGTTTCTTTCTTAAATTTGTAAGCAGGTATATGATTGGGCTATCGACGGAAAACGTTGGCTTGCTGATGATTTTAGATAAGGGCCCACGCAATAGGCCGTGGAGATGTCTAACAAGTGTACAATCAAGGAAATAGTGTGGAGGCTTCTGTATCCATGAGAAATATCTGTGGATTCAATGCTCATCTATGCAGATACAGCGGACATCACTCATGATTTTACTTGAGGAATTGAATTGCATTCTTTTCTAGATTCTGCGTGACTCCAGAATTGGAGGTTTGAATATCTGTGCAGTCTTGGTCTTGTACATCTCTTTTCTGAGTTGAATTGTATTTGTTGGGATTGATCAGTAAACCATGGATACATTGTAGAATTGGGGTGTTCCTTTGATCACCAATGTATATCAGTCTTTCCTGAGTCTTTTCCTGCTGATTGGGACATTCGTACAGCTTTGGCTCTGGAGGTCTTTTACATTGGTATTGATGGAACCCAATAGATTTCTAGTGCTATTCACTGACTATGGCAAACACCTAGTGTTCAACCTGTAAAATCTTACACGAAAATTGTCAAAAAAATTGGGAAAAAGGAAGAAGTGGGAAACCGGCAAATGTTCCAGAAAGATCAAAGTGGGCTCATTTCTGTCCTGTCCTTTCCCTTTTCCGAGTTAAATTTACTAATGGGTTTGATTCAGCTTGGGCATTTTCCATCCTGAGTCCTGAAATGCTCTTACTCATCCTGCTATTTGAAAATTTTGACCTGACTCCATTATTGTCAATCCTTAATTTGGCCGAAGTCGATCACTATTCCATCTATTATTAAAATTAAAGTTTTCCTTTTAATTTTGCCATTTCAAGCTAGATTGTCTAGATTATTTGTGTTGGTATTCTAGTTGTTAAGATTGCGAAAGAAAGAAACGCCTGTAATTTTATTAATGCCAACTTGAACCATCCAATCATCTCTTAGAAAGAATTTTGATTTGTTATGACCAGTTTCTGAGGGGTAAGATGTAGGGTCATCAGATTTGAAATGTTAAGATAGGAGACTTCAGGCCATTTGTCTCATGGTGACCTTCAGGTTAGCTATATTCCTAGTTATATGCAACACAACATAAATGTATTGGCTGCGCTGATGTTCGTGTTTCCTCCTCTATCCATCTTCAGAAGTTGCAGTACTCCACAAGTTCTGGAATGGTAATCCAAAGAAGATGACTAAAGGGAAGTGGAATATCCTCCCCAGCAGAACCAGCATGCTTATCTTGTATACTCTTGTCATTTCTAGCTGGTGTAGATGAGGGGGGCTCTGATTCATGCTTGTCTTTTTAGCTTTCATCTTCAAGAGCATCTTTGAGGTTCTTCTAAGATCTGAGAGCCAATCTCTTCCTCTTCGACATTTTCATTCAGAATTCATTATTGTTCCCATTTTAAAAAATGGATGAGAAACTGCAGATGTTGCCACTGAAGAGGAACCCACTAACTTTCAAAGTCTGGAATTTTACAAAATAAGGAACAGCGCTAAATTGCTAACCTTCCAAGAAAAGATACTCAAAAGCTTTGGAAATCTAGGTGAGGACTACAGGAGGATGCTGCCAAATACTTGGACAGGCGGAAAATATATATATATATATTTTTTTTGGTAAAAAGTCAGAAAATAAATTGGTGCATAGGCATTAGACATGCATTGAAGCATGGTTTCAGTGATTGGTGTCAGATCACTTGATTCGTATCGGTTTTGGCCATGGTCAATCTTGATCCAATTCTCGATTCTTCTTTATTTTTAAGTATTTTTAAGTTAGTGTCAACCACATGGCAACACGCCATTGGAGCCGTATCGAATCCAAACCGGTTTCAACAGCAGCTAATACCTGGAAAGAAAACCTTGCATGAAAAGATATTTGATTGAATTTAAATCTGAAATTCTTGCTATTTGGCAGAATTTCATGGATCAACCTGATAAATTTTTCTAGTTGGACCATGACGTGGCCATTTTCCCTTCTCATATATTCTCACTGACAATTCTTAAAGAAAAATTTGTATATATTAGTAGTCATAAAGGAGAACGAGAATTTAATTCGTCTCCTATGCACAATTCTATTTGCTCATTTCTTTAGACTCACTACGAAAAAATAAGCAATTTGAAATAAAATTTCCCAAAAGAAAAAAAAAAAACAAGTTTCTGTATGATTTTGGGGATTGGCTCACTTTTTTCTCTACCCTTTCTTTATCTTTGCTTACCCTCCACAATTGAACCCATTTTCTAGTTCAGTGAAACACCAAATAAATTCTAGATGATGGTCCTTTTTGTCATCACAATTGTTGCATTTTTCGTTGGATACAAACCCCAAATCCATATCCATGACTGTCAGTTTCACAACCCCTTTCGAGTTTGGACCACCACAAAATATAGTAGAGTTTCTGAAAAGGCTCTCATATGAGAATGTCCTTCAACCATGGAACTATATAACTATTCTTTTCTGGCTGGAGATCCCAATCAAATTTCTCTTTAAAGTTTGGTAGCCTGGGCATTATTTATCCCCATGTTCATTGATTGCAAGGGTAAGGTTTTTTTAGCTGATATTCTGATCCTCCTGAATATAATTCTTCACCTGTGTTGCTTCTTCTTCCCTTCCCTTGCTCATCAGGCTTGTTATTAATGAATTACACGACTCAAGATCAGGGAGCCAACCTTTTCGTTTGATCTTTTCCACTAATTCTAGGGCTTCTGCCACATTTACCATCATACAATGCCCATGGAGTACTGTATTCCACATTCTGAGGTCAGGTTCCAGTCCCTTGTCCTGAAGCTCATGTAAAAGTTTGCCAGCCATGTCCATTCTGCCCGCCAAGCAGACTCCTTCCATCAAGGCATTAAAATTCTCAATTTCTTTCATAAATCCCTTTGATGCAATCAAATTCTTCAGTCGGAAGGCCTCACTTACTTTACCACCTAGACATAGGCGGCGTATGAGGTTATTGTAGACACTGAATTTAGGATGGTAACCTCTTCGGATCATCTTAGTAAATATCTTCAAAGCTTTTAACCACCAGCCGTAGTTGCAGAGTGAATCTACCAGCTGGGTATATACAAATTTCCTGTCCATCCAACCCACTCTCCTCATGTAGTTAAACAAGTTGTTTCCATCTTCAGGCTGGCCCTGTTTGCATAACTCTTTGATGAGAAGATTCACAGTGTAACTGTCAGGCTTAACCTTTAAATCCAGCATCTGCTTGAAAAGCCTACAGATCATCTGTGTGTCTCCCTTTTCAGAAAAACCCTTGATTAAGATATTGAAGCTGTCAAGATCAGGCATACAATCTCTCTGTTTCATTACAGTAAAGAGATCTATGGCTTCATCAGTACTCCCTTCTATGCAAGCACATTTCATTGCAACATTAAAAGTTTGGGTATCCAACACATCAATCCTTCCATCTAGCATTTGGTAGAATAATTCCCAACCCAGATGCTTGTGCTTCGAACTGAGTAACTTATTCAGAAGAACATTACAAGATGAATGAGAGGGAACAAATCCATGAGTTCTCATCTCATCCAATAACTGTAGTGCCTTCCCTGATTCCCCAACTCGCACCCATTGCTGCAACACAATGTCAAAGTCAGAAGGGGTCACATAGAAATGGAGATGAATCTTCTTATGAAGCAAAGCATCGGCCATGGCAGCATGCGAAGGATGGGAATCTTTGGTTAAGACCTTGAGGATTGCTGAGTAGGTTAGACTGTCATGACTGAAGACAGCATGCTCTTCCAACCACTCGAAGAACCTAAAGGCCACATCGGGTTTCCTAATTCGTTTGATAACTTGGACGGCAATGGGAGGGCTGATTATGGAAGAAGAGACATCACAAAGCCTGCCGAGCAACGAATCCCACTTATCCGTCTTCTGAATGATAGAAACCATACTTCTGACCAGAACATCGCAGGAAACTGATCTATGGCTAGCTTCATTCCCATAACCCCTCAATGAGGTAAAGAGTTCAAGCTTTCTAGGGCTCCCAAGCCTAGACATTTGAGAACCCAATTCGATTCTAGCATTTTGCCTTCTAAAAAAAGGGTTCTCGGAAACGATTCTATGGAATTCAGGCACAGCAGAGCCACGGAATGGATAGCAGAATGTGAAAATCTGTCGACAACTGAATAAATCATTTGGTGGGTTTTCCAGGTTTATCTGCAATGTGAAGAAAAACTTCGAATTCCGGTGATTCTCCACTCCCGACTTGAAGGTATAACCAATTCTGTGGTTAAACAATATAACATTCCGGAGAACAATATTCATTTTCGTTTCCCCCTTAATGATGCTCGTTTTGGAATTCTGCCATTGTAGTGTTTCTAAAGTTTCGATTCAATACTATCAACAGCAACCCCGAGGCTCTCATATCCAATAACTTTAGCTACACAAAAGTATTTTTTTCTAGGGTTTTTTCCCAAGTTCAGAAAACTGAAAGAACCATGGAAACTCTACTCTAGGGCTTCAATAAAGCTCCGAATTTGAATTTTTACCAATAGTATATGCATAACAAAGCAAATAATTTCAAAGCAGAGAAGATAGATGAAATCGATTGAGCAAATGTAAAGCCTTACCGATATGACTTAGTTGTTTGAAGTTCGAATCAACAGTGTGTGAGATTTAAATCCAAAGCAGTTCTCTCTCCGAGTTGTGACGATCCGACGACAACCTCATCAGCCAGATAATGAGAGTTCTGAACCATTTCTTGAACAAGATAAAGCAAAATCGTGGGGCCAATCACAGTCGAGGGAGGACCGTCTTGTCCTAGCCGGCCCATAGTTATTTAATTTTCCTAATTATTCACGAATTATTTTTTCGAATCGAAAAATATGAATAATTTTCTCGAATTCAAATTATATTTAATAATTCTTTAAAATTCTCGCATTTTTTATCTAGAAATAAATATCACGAATAATTCTTTCATATCCGAATTATACCGAGTAATTCTTATACTTAAAAAAAATATTAATATCTTAATGGGGGACTAATGCCTTAACTATACTATTCTTAAACAAAGTTTTCTGAAAAAAAAAAAAAACTTAATGCTATAACTATTTGTATCTTTTTCAATCTAAAACTAATTATGAGTTTAAAAATCACGTTATAATATAAAACAGATCATCCAATGTGAGATTAAATATGAGTACGAAAATCAAATCATTAATTTCATTCAACAACATGTAATTAAATATGAGTATAAAAATCATACCATAATACAAAGCAAATCATCACTTTTGTGTGCTTTTTCACTCGGGATTAAATATGAATCTAAAAATAAATATTATAATAACCATGAGAAAGTAATTAATGAACATGAAAAAAAATATGAATTTCATGAGGATGATTGGATGAATTTATGAAAATGTTTGATTTTATGAATATCAGCTCCAATAGATTAGTATTGCAATCATAATAAAATTTAATGATCCACATTATATATTGTAATGAAATCTAACAAATCTACCGTTATACATACATATCTATTATGTATTATTTTGTTATTTATAAATTAAATATTATTCTAATGTCACTTATATATTATGCAGGTGTAATAATAGATTGATAGGAGCACCAAATATTAAAAATTAATATCCGAATTTTTTGTCCTTATTTTTTTTAGACAAAAGAATAATTTTCGAACCGAACCAAATTCGAATTTTATTTTAAGTCCATTTTTTTTACCGCATCTTTGACCGAATTCTTAAATTATCGAAGCGACTCATTCCGAATTATTCTCCTTCCAAATAATTCTCGAATCCGAATTAAATAACTATGGGCTGGCCACAAGACCCCACGGTCCCACCTGAATGCGGGACCCACATTTCATCGATGACAACAAAGGCACGGGTAGGTTTTCATATCATTCGGGAAAGACAAATATTCCGTGTACAAATACAAAGGTGTATTAAAGCAATCAGATTTCAATATGGAGATTGAAAATCCGGTTATAAAAAAACATATCCAACATTCAATCAGGTTTCAATACGGAGATTGAAAATTCAGTTATTAAAAAACACATCCAACATTAATACATACATGTAAAGTAATCAGACTTTCTAACTTTTCATTTTTGTCTCATTTTTGCTCTGACACTCTCAACAACTGGCTATGCAAAGCTCCTTCCATTCTCCATTCCGGCGACTGTCATCCTTCTCCACGGGTTGCTTCAGGTAAGTTCTCTCTCTCTCTCTCTCTCTCTTTAGAGCATGTACTGTCAAACAAGGACCAAGATCGTCTGTAGCACTTTAGTGTAGTAGATTTGATCCTGGCCACTAGAGTGCCTCGGGACACATGACTGATGCACTCTCAATGGTCAAAATGCACTCTGCTATAATAGAGTACTATAGACGATTTTTTCCCACCAAACAAAAAATATTTTAGTGAGTAAAAAGTTTAAGTTAATACGGTTAGTTTCAAGGAGGTACGTGTAAGTCAATAAATGCCAAGGGAGGTCTGTGGTCCCTGTAAAAAAAATGTCAAGGGAAAATCCAAATAATTTTCCATATAAGGGAGGTCTGTGTAAGTCAAAAACACCCAAGGTGATGTCGCAGCATAAATGAATCATCAAGGGAAGATCTGTATAATTTTTAAACATTTTACCCCCATATTTTTCACAAACATTTTCTTATGATTTACGGATTGCAAAACTGAAACCAAAAGTAATAAAGATCGTTTAATAGGAACCTTTAAAAATCAATTTAATTTCATGTTTAGGAACAGATTGATAATCAGTTCGATTTTGGTTTTCACCCATCACACACCGAACCGAACAGTTTATCACCCTAAGCGCAGAGTGATGATAGATTAGACATACTGAAATTCCTCCATGAAACAGTGGTCATACATCAAGTATAAAGGGAGTAAGAAATTATGAAAATCTACAAGATTGCCTAAATTTGGTTTTCAGTTTTGTAAACTGACCAAAACAGTACCCATACAGTAGAAAGAGTACAAGAACTTGAATAACAGACGAACAACAGATAAGCTGAATAGAAGAAAAATATGAAAATTGTGAGTCGGAATTTAAGCAATTTGCCTTGAAGGCTTCTGAACTTGCTGGTAGCACTACACTTTTCAAAGAAAAACATCAAGCCTTGAAAATGCACTGCAACCAGCAACCGAGAATGCATTGAATCTATAATTAGTATTAGGATCTTCGGCCGGAAAAAAGTGGACTTGATACTGTTTTGGAAAGTCTTATAAAATGACATTCAAATCTCAGTAATCAAGTAATTTTCCCTAAAAATTATCCAACACAAAAAAAATAAAAAAAAATAAATAAATAAATAAATAAATAAATAAAATAAAAAGAGAGAAAGCAAAACAAGTTCTAGTTTATTGACTCCACTGGGAACTTTTCGGCTTGGATTGTTATTCTGGCTGAAACTATTTCCTTGGATAATAATGCCTTGTCCATTTTACATGCTTCAAGGTTCAAGCCACACCACCATCATTTCAGTTTACAAATGTTTTGAGCCATCATGGGGATACTTCCTCTATCATTCATTTGATCACAGAAGAAATTCCTAGCCAAGTATGAAACTAATTGGGACGGTTCCTCCCCTAACATATAGACCAGTTCAATATTGGTAAACAGATCCACTCTGAAGATTTTCATCAAAAAACGATAAAAAGGATCATTTAATATCTGGGGGATGGAAAGGAGCATTTCATTGAGCTGGCAAGAGCTGGTAAAGAAAGGAGCCAAAGCTCTGAAAATATAAACTATAACTTCAAACAGAAGAAAACCATTGTATCAGATGATGAAATGTCAGAAAGATTGGACAAGCAATCAAGGTCTATAATGAGTCATATCTCATCCTTTTCTCTCTATCCTCGCACCACACCCATAGGCTGCAACTGAGCTGACTTTTCAGTAATGTCATGCTCACAAAAATCCATTCCAAATCTCAACACTCACCTGGCAAATGCAGATGGTAAAATGGATTTGGTACCACAATAGGCCTGGGGTCATCAAAGACAGTCCCAGCTCCAAATTCTTGTGACTTGCGTGAACTTTTCGCAAAAAGGCATACTCAAGGACGTTTAAACTTCTCCCAAGCCAAAACCACCTTCGCCCTGAGGGTAGAAGGCAAACCTGTGAAATAAACCGTGGGAAGAAAAATAAATCATTTCCCAGAAGAATTCTCGAACTCCCCAAATATTAAGAAAATACCCAGGAAATATTCTAACAAGTTTCTTCCAAAAACAAACAAGACCCTACTAAAAAATTATGAAATTCATGTTCCTTGAGTCAACCCTTGGAAGCAATGAATAAGGCGTTGTAACATACAGATTCTCAACTCATCCCTGCATATATGAATGAACCCAAAGGGCAGGTACATCAGGTTTGCTGTACCCACTTTATGTCTCTGACAAGTAAGATGAAAGATAGAAAGCCAAACTTGTGTCCATACTCATCCCAAACATATTAGAATCAGAACTTGTCCACACGAAGGTGATCTGTACCAAGCTACAACAAGAGGCATGTAACATAAAAGCAAGAGTAAATGAAAATAAAAATAAAAATAAAAGATCTAGTGTAGTAACAGAGATGTACTAGCTATATTAAGAATAACAGCAGGCAGAAGCAATATGTCAATCTAACCATCAAGATAGAGTGTATAAGCTCCTCCATCAGTTGAAAAGGCAACCACTACTTCATACAAACATCATCAACTCAGGCCTGCTAAATATGTTGTTCTCCTCATCTTCTAGAACAGGGTTAGCAGCTACAAGTGCATCCTGCGCTCCAATATACAGTGAGTTATAGATCTTCCAATACACCTCCCTGACCTTCCTTGCCGGGTGGAACAGACCCTGTAGACAGTAGTTCAGGATAGCAGCTGCACCCAAGGCTACCCTCATTCCTTCAATCGCTTCCATGACAGCATTAATAACATGGGGTGATGTCTCAAATATGTTTGGCCACACATAGTTCAACAGGTGGACTAGAGCATCCTCACATCCCAACCCAGCCACGCCCAAGGCCATATGCTTGACTGTGGATGCAGCAGTCTGCCTGTGAACCAGATCTCTGTCCATGAGAGCATCCTCAAGTAACGGAGTGACTGCATATATGTAGTCTTTCCCCATTTCACCAATGTACTCAAATAGGAAAGAGAGGGATTTGAGAACACCATTCTGCACATTCAGCTCAGGCACACGGTACTCATTCATCAGGGCAGGCAGAACTGTGAAAGGAGAACAAGTTTCAGCAACTATTGCAATGGCCACAGTCGTGCATACACGATTCTGACGCTCCTGGACCTTAAGGTTGTTCAACAGTGTTGCCAAGACATCCTGTGGTCCAATGGCTTTGGCAATGTACCCGAATGTGTTCACAGTGGCCCGCCTGATGCCCTTTTTGTGGGCCTTCAGCATCTCCAGCAGTTCAAAACATATCCTCATCCACTCTCTTGCAGGTACAAACTCAGCCCCACGATCAGCAATTCTGCCAACAAGGTCAATACAGTTCTCCTGAACCTTTTCATGACGGTTCTTCAGAATTGGTGTCAAACGAGGAAGCAGATCCTTTATTGGGGGTGTCATTTTTGTCATACCAATAACATTGACAATTGCCTTAAGAGCTCCAAGTATGGATCCCAAGACCTCAGGGTACTCTTCTCCCAAATACTCATACAAAACAACTCCCAGGTGACCCATCAGTTGCTCCTCTTGGCACTGCTTCATGACAACAGCGATCCTTGATATGAGATCAGCTGCCTGCTGCCTCACCTTTGCACTCTTGTTATTCAAGCGCCACTTTATGGTACCACATATCTGGGGAAGATAGGCTTTTGCTTTGTGCCCAAGAGCATTAACCACTGCCCCAAACCCAGTGAGCATCACATTAGCATCATCACTGGTCTGCTCTTGGAAAGCATATAAGATTCCATCGATGAGCTTCTCTTCCAAGCGGTCTGCAATATCAGCCGCACCCAAGTTCGTAAGGACCTTCTCAATTGTTTCCATCACCATCCGCCTATATGGTTCACTCTCATCATTAAGATCCTCAACTATTCTCCCTACTATAGCAGTAACACCAACTTTGTTTGCAATCTCCACAGTTGTATCTACCAGTTGCCTATAGTTTCTGCGATCCAGTGCCATCCTTCTAACCCAGAAATTACGAAAGAACTCAGGCAAAATATCATTACGAATGTATTCAGCTTCTACTCCTTCTGTGCTCACACACTGCTTCACCACTTTCAGCACAATTTTCTTCATTTCTTCATCCGGTGATTGAAACTCCCGAATAAGTATGAACATCACTTCTTTAGTATAGTAACTGGCGTACATTGCATCCATAAGAGGAATAATAAACCCAATTGCCTTCAGAAAAGCAGCCAAGACCTTCCCACGGTGGGACCGGATTCCCTTCCACAAAGGCTTCAAGACTGAATCAAAGCTTTCAATACCATACGGAGCAGCTGCTTCAGCAAGAGCAGCCAGAGATAATGCAGTAATTGTTCTCACCTTCTGATTTTCATCATTGAGACCATGCTCTATGATTTCCACAAGGGATCTAAGATGAGGAAGAACTGCACAGCCTATTAAAATGGCAATCTGTTGCACAATCTTGATACCTGTGTGACGGGCTTGCCAGGATTTCTTACTCTGACACACAGCTTTCAAGAAGGGCAATAGTGCAGGAATTCCCAGAGCGGATGCAACAACACTGAAAGCTCTAGCAGTCGTGTTCCTGACATATTCATCTATGTTGTCGATATCTGGCCGCATTGCAGCAATCATAGTGGCCAAACCAGCAGCCTTGCTAAGATTGGAAATGATCTCTCTTCCCTCCACACGGGCATAGTAGTCCTCATCAATCAAGAGAGGCTCAATAACAACCAAAATTTTGTGAACGAAAGGACGAACCAGTTCATCCAACTTATATAGCACCCTATCAATAACTTTGACCAGCAAGTGTCTCTCCTGATCTTCCAATGTCGGTCGCATAAGCAAGGGCAGAATTCGGTTAAACAATGGACCTGCACCAAACTCTCGAGCTTTATCAGTGAGCTGCCTCAATGCCGTTTTTCTCTGTGGGGGTGTTCCATTCTTAACTTTAAGCAGAAGCTTCATGATCTTCCTCTCTTTCTGTTCTTCGGGTGAAAGTTCTTCTTCATTTTCTTCATTCAACAATGCTCCAAAGTATTGGTAATCCTCTGGCTTCATAAATGGCAGCCCACCTGGTGCTTCTTTTGGAACATCAAATTGCTGCCCACGGTTTTCTTCTGGGATTGCATAAAGAGGAGTCCCTAGAGGAGTTGGTGTAGCAAGAAGTTTCCTTGCTGGTGTTCTAATAGGAGCATAAGAGGCTGGTGGTTCAAGAATCTTATAACCCTCCTGTGGGAACATTGCATCGAGCTCCTCATCACTCAATGGGCGGTTTCTCTCTTCAATATCTCTCTCCCATCGGAGTAAGTTATACTGTTCAGGTGTGAGTGCACCACGAAGATTGATAGCTCCTGGGGTTGGAGTTGCAAGCTCAATCCCTCCCACAGGAGTCACACCGGGTGTGAATGCTGCAGCTGGAGTAGCCCCAGGCAATGGTGTGGCACTCCCCATGCTTGCAGGTGTCTCATCCCATCTTGATCTCTGACGCTTGGGAGTTGGGGTAGCAATCCCTGCCAATTTAGGTGTGGCATCCCATGTCATGCCAGCCGGAGTAGCCCCAGGTGTTGCCCCACCAACAGGAGTGGCATCAGCATCAGCCAAACGGCCAGGAGTTGGGGTCTCATCCCATCGGTTCCTTCTGGATAATGAAGGCGTAGCATCACCAACCCTGCCAGGCGTTGGCGTTGCATCCCACCGACCAATTCCAGGGGTTGAGTCTGGCATGTCCCAATCCGAAGCCGAAGATGCAGTTTTGGGCTTTTTGCTACTAGTCTCTGAATCCTGAGACTGATCCCACCGGTTCCTCCTCTTCTGCGTCGGTTGCTCAGGAGCAGCCCCAGCATCCCTGTCCCTTTCCAATGCTTTATTCTCTTCCTCTTCTTTCTTCTTCTTTGCAATGGCTCTCAAAGTGTCTTCTTTCTCTCTCTTCAACGATTCCTCCCTCATGACATCTGCGTAAGTCCTCGTAGAAGCATCAGGAGTCTTATCGCCCATGGCAAATGCATCGTTCCGATCAGGTGAAATCACCCGACTAAGTCTCCGCTTCCTGTAATCGTCCTCCCTATCAATAATCCTCTGAGGTTTCTTAAAACCCAAGTCATCGTCTTCATCCCCACCTCGAGGCATCTCCTTCATAACCGACTTAGGTGCCGTATACGAAGCCAATTTTCTGGCAACCTCAGATTCCATGACGTCTTGATTTTCTTCATCTTCATTCACAGGAATTGAACGCTCATATCCTTCGAACCGGTTATCCCCACCATAAAGATCAACATCATAGGTAAGAGAGGTGATGGATGCCAGCTGCTGCTCCATCTTCTTCCTCTCTTCCTGCGTACTAGCTAATTCAGCGTCTATAGATGCCATGTTACCTTCTCAAACCGTTCTCCCCCCCAAAAAAAAAAGAAGCAAAGCTACGAAACCCTGGGATAGAGATTTCAAATCGCCAAAAAAAAACCCTAAATCTTCACTTCCTCCAAAAGGAATCTACAGAGGGAACGAAAGAGTCAGAAAAAACATATCAGGATATGAATATTCGAATAGTAATTGAGAAATGAAAAAACTTGCTACATATCAGGATTCCTGGTTAAGGAACAGAGTTCAAAATTCAAACCGTATATCTCATGAACTAAACCCTATGTGCGACCAAAGAAATAAAACTAGGGTTTCGAAGAGGGATGAACAGACAAACCTGATTTAAGTCCGATCGCTCATCGTAGTATCGAATTTCTCTGGCTCTTCCTCCCCTGCTAGAGCGCAAATTAGAGACGAAATTTAGGGCTGTGAAGAGGGAAGTAGGCTGTTTATCTATACGGGAAATATTTAGGGATGGTAAAGTCGGTTATAACTTATGCGGCTTTCTGATGAACTGTCACCACGTGGCGTCTCATGAATGGTTATTTTTTTTCTTCTTATTCTTCAATTACTATGTAATATTATTACCAAAAAAAAAAAAACAGAATTACAATGTGTTATAGAATTAAGAAAAAATTACATAGACACCTCCTCTACTATTGTAAAACTACATAGAATTATCTTGTCTTTACAAAAATTAAGGAGAATACTCCTCTAACAATACTATCATACATTCTCATCTACATCGTTACTTTCAACTTAATGGCAGGAGTCAATTTTTTTAAGACAAAAATACCCTTACTAAGTGTAAAATGACTTAAAAGAGTCGAGCTCCAAAGAAAGATTCGTTGTTGTTTCTCTCTACCATCATTCTCCTCTTCAATAACCTAAGAAACCGAAAGAAAAGAAATCAGTTGAACACCCTGCACTCCCGATTTTCTCTTGCAATTACCAAAAGCATATAAACTGAAAAAAAAAAAAAAAAAAAACTTACAAACACTTTCTTTTGTTTTCAGGCCACTCAAAATAACAGCCTAAACACAATCAAAATAACAAACCAAAAATCTCTGCCCAAAAAAAGAAAAAAAGAAAAGGCAACTACTTTTTATAGAATCTACTTCTCAAAACATCTTCTCAATTTAAGAAACAACATAAAGATGAAGATTCTCTTCTTTAAACAAAGGAAGAACACCAAAACAACAATACCTAGAAGCCTCTCATCCAAATTTTTTTGAATTTATTGAATTTGATAAAAAACTAATAAGAAGCACTTACAAAGAAGAACAATAACCCAACAGACTGCAAGTCCTTATTTTCTCAAAGTGTTAATTTGGGAGAATCATCTGGAAGCTGTCTATGTCATGATAACAGAACCTTTCAGTTTCTCTCTCTCTCTGGTAGAAAGAGAATCAGATTGCTTTACATCCTTTTGCCTACTTTTAAAGAATAACAATTCTGAAGCTTTTTATAATGGAGTGACAGATGACTGGGAAGGAGATGGAATTAGGGGAGAGGATGAGGACCACATGACCCTTTCGTACGGCCATCTCCGAGAGGACTTGATTGAAGATGAAGGAATGGAGAAAGAGCAGAAACTGTGGTGAAGAAAACGGCAATGGAGAGGAGAAGAAAGATGAACTAGGGTTTTGTTGGGAGGGTAAACAATAAACCCTTTTAGGTAATTTTACACTTAGTAAGGGTATTTTTGTCTTGAAAAAATTGATCATTTGCCGTTAAATTGAAAGTAACGGTGTGGGTGAGAGTGTATGATAGCATTGTTAGAGGAGTATTCTATATAACTTTTGTAAAGACAGGGTAATTCTATATAGTTTCACAACAATAGAGGGGGTGTTTGTGTAATTTTTCCTAGAATTAAGAGAAATTTACTCATACACCCCTTTGACAATTGATTTATTATATAGAATTATTCAAAATTTATACAGACTACCCCTGAAACAATGTTTTCCAACAGTATAGGCCACACCAGATGTTAAAAGTTGATGAAATTTTTTTTAAGACAATACTATCCTCACTAAATGTAAAACTACGTAAATATATCATCGTTTATCTCTGGAAGGAGTCTCTGGAAGTTCCCCAACTTTCAATTGGAGAACTTACAGAGGCCTCATTTCAGAGATAGATGATGATATATTTATGTAATTTTACATTGAGTAAGAATAGTATTGTTTTAAGAAAAATTCAGAATTTCTCTCGTCAATTTTTAACACTCGGTGTGGACTATAATGTTATAAAACATTGTTTCAGGAGTAGTCTATGTAACTTTTGTCAAGAAATGATAGTTCTATATAGTAAACCAATTGTCAAGGAAGTGTCTGAGTAAATTTTCTTAGAATTAATTATATAATAGATTATATTTAATTGTTTGGAATGATTTATGATATTTATATTTAAAAATAAATTAATATAATCTAAAATTTATAAATAAAAAATATTTATTGTTATTGTGATAATGTATTATTACTTTTTTATGTCTGGTGGTACCAAACAATCATTATTTATGACTCATAATTTATTCATATAAATATTTATATAATATAAATAACATAAACAAGGCTGAAAAACTCGTCCTTCATTGCCTAAAGAACCAGGCTTCTTTTACACCCCTCCAGGCTCTAGCCTTCCTTAGTAACTTGTTGTTGAGGTTGATCGCTACAAGCTCACTACATGAAAGTTTCTAGGTTTTTATCCAAAAAAAAAAAAAAAATGAAAGCTTCTAGTTAAATCGTATTAATAAATGAATGAACAAATAATTTACAATTAATTTCCGGTTTCTCTATTTAGCTTTGTTGTTTTTATTATAGAGTTTTTAATGCAAATGATATTTTATATGATATATATTTTTTATTTTTTAATGCATTTTCTTTTGAAATAAATAATAGAAAATCTTGTTTTACAAGAAAACTTTCATCTCTATCATTCTACATGAAAACAAATAGAACCTTCTGGGACTTAATTCTCAAGCTTTCTATAAATAATCCAAATAATCTGTTGATATTGATATATATGTTTACCCTGAATCAATCTTGAATTTGGTAACAAAAACGGAAACCACTGAGGTAAGGTAGATTTCTAGGAGAAAGACTAGTACATTTTGTAATTGGTGAGGAGATTAACAAGGGTTTGTAATTCTTCATATAACAGTCAAAATTGTGACGGATCATTTTGCTGTGGATGCTGCCCATCATGAGCAAACCACATAAAATATACATATAAAATGTTACACATAAGATTCACGATAAAGTTTTACTTCAAAACACAAGAAGCCTATGTTTGGGCCGTCCTTCCTTTCATAATGATGAAAAATTCTGTCCATAAAATTACCACTTAGATTAGGTTTAGGATCCATATTCATTAATAATAAAAAAAAAAAAAAAGGAGAAAACTACAACCCCATTTAGATCCGTCTAATTGTAAGATCTAGGTCCCGTTTGATAACTCTCCAGATCTCAGATCCTAATGATTCCGACTCCCAAAGAGTCATTTGGGAGTAGAATTATATTTGGTAAATCTGGTTTGATTTTAGCTCCACGAAGTAAGTCGGTTTAAAAATTGATTCTCTGAGTTAGAATATGATTGAGAGCTAAAAAAAGATGTTCTCATTGCTCCAGAGTACATTAGTTTGTGACTCTTCTCTTTGCGTATTGTATCTTCTTAATGTGCTTTGGAGTAGTGAGAGCATCTTATTTTAGCTCTCATATTTTGACTTCAGGAGTTAATTTTTACACCGGTTTACTTCATGGGAGCTGGAATCAGACAATATTTACCACACGTGATTATGCTCCCAAATGATTTGTTCGGAATTGGAATCAATGGGATTCAAGATCCAGAGAGTTACCAAACGGGGCCTTAGATTTTCTAGCCCCCTTCTTTCGTCTCCTTGATCACTCTCTCTTGAGTTAAGCTTTATTTACTACTTGTTGTTTGGGTACTGACTTAGGTATTAAAATGGTCATAGGGCCATAGTTCAACTTCCTTTGTTCACCTTATTCAGTATTTTCTATAGATTATTTCATCCTAAAAGACTGTGAATTCCAACAGCAACAAAACCCTTGTTATTATTCCATACCAAATGGATTAAACCAAAGCCTAAACCTTCAACTTCACCTAGCGGACTGTTTATGGATTCCAACGGCAACAAGTTTCTTGTTATTATCCCATGCTAAATGTTTACCCAAAAAAAAAAAAAAAAAAAAAAAACCCATGCTAAATGGATTGAACCAAAGCCTAAACCCTCAACTTCACCCAAGTCGACCTTAGCTTGGGCCTAAAATCTAACTTGGCAGGTCTAGATTTTTCAATCCAAGCTCAATTTAACTTTGGATGGGACCCAGGATCCAGCCAGCCCTTCCACTCTTTTTCTTTTTTACTTTTCGGATGGGGATGGTGTATCGCACGTATAAAAATCCTCTCCCGCCCACCTGCCGTCGGCCAAGGGCGGGATTTCAGTCGGCCCACCTCCCAATGTATTGGTAGGCGGGCCGGCTGATCCCCAGCCCTTGGATCAGCGGCAGGAATCTCCTGCCGCGGGAGAGGATTCGGTTCCGTATCGTACAGGCATGTACACATGCATGCGTTAAAAATACACGTACCTAAAGTAAACTACAACCGTTTAAGTTTAAATATTTAAAGACATTTTTTATCCTTTCACATATAAATGGGAGAAATATATATTCTTGACCTTCTCAAATAGAGAATGATAAAATTACAAAAATACAAAAATACCCCTAGAACCCTTACATAAAAAATATCTTTACTACCACTCATCTACATCGGCAACACCAGTAGGGTCACTAATGAGAATTTGTATATGACGGGCAGACAATAATTCATCTACATATACTTGTATCCTTCTTGGGATCTCATCACAATCTGTATCCAGTGGATCCCACACTCAAGAGATGTCCCACACAACATCAATGGTCATAGGATGCCATGAAGAGTAAATACACATACAGGTGATCCAAACTTTGGCGGGCACCTTGATACCCTCCAAAGTCGCCAGAAAGATCGTGGAGATGTGGGAGGGGTTTTTTTTTTTTTTTTTTTTTTTTGGGGGGGAAGAGGAGCTGTGGTAAAAGACGGTGGTGTAGGGATGATTCTGACAAACACGACTGCCAACGGAGAAGAGCAAGTAGCCAATTCTCATCTAATGTCGGCGACTACTGAATACAATCGATCGATGTTCTCTGTAGAGCACAATAGCTTTTCACTGCTTCCATTTCTAGTATTTCAAACTAGAAACGTGATTCCAATGACTTCTTCAATCGCTTTGAAACTTGAAATGCGATTCCTAGAGAGATGAGCATTTTCATCCTCTTTTGCATCCCATCCTCTCTTTGTTCCACCTCCCATTCCTCTAGAATTGGTCGTGAAATGATTCTCAATCATCTGATCCACCATGTTTAGGATTTGACTCAGGCTCGTCGACGGTAAAAACAAATCAAATTCTGCAAACAATTAAGAAAACCATCAAAATTGGAAAACAGGATGATGTAAGCCGACTTCGGACTTATGGAAAAATAACGGAACAAGAGAGTGTAAGATATGACAAAATGGGTAAAAAAGGATTGCTGTGAGGTGCGGAAATAAATTTTAAATTTTTTTTTTAAAGATAAAAAATATATAATTGATGAAAATGAAGGTGGGGTGACTTACTTCTCTTCTAGGATGTAAATCAACTCCAAAGGTGACCTACAACTCTTCAAGGAAGTAGGTGAAGAATAAAGTTTCAACTCTTCTAGGATAGAATGAAACTTCTTCAATGTTTCAAAGGATAGGAAAGCTTCAACTCTTCAAGGTTGAAGTGAAACTCTTCTAGGTTTCAAGATGAACTCTTCAAGATTCAAAGGAGAAGATAAACTTCAATCTAAATTTCATTTACCAAATCATCTTCTATTACATGAGAATAAGCCACTATTTATAGGCTTAACAAACCTTAGATAACTCAAAATAATCTCAACCATCCTTTATAATCCTAAGGTTGAGATTGTACATAGAGAAAATAAAAAAGAAATATAAATGATTTAAAATTTTTCAATACATAGAAACTTGTCTCAATGTGTTGATTCTTGTTCTAAAGCATTGAAACTTGTCCCAATGTGCATTGATGCAAGCTCTAAAGTAGAGAAGACTCTAGAAAGATTGAATAGAAAATGCCACTTCATTCTCCACTAGAGACTTGAAAGGTCACCAAAAAGGGACTGGTTTTAAGGAGCAAGGGCCAGGTTCATTGGTTCTTTTGTAACTTGGTCTTAGGCCAAATGATTTTGGGTCAAATGGGTTTGGTGGGCTTGGGTCTTGATGTAATGACATAATTGTTGAACATATATGCAATTAGACTGCATCATAGGGCCAAAAATGAGAGATTTGCCTTCAAACGAGATCAATTTGGGGACTCTGAGGTTACAAGTTTTCATTGGTGGTGGTGTTTAAGCCTGTTGGGTTGTCTTGTATCTTTGGCTTTCGAAGAAGAAAGAGAACAAGGGTTAGGGGTTAAAAAAAAGACTAATTTCTTCATTTCACATATGCAATTAACAGAAAAATCTAATGGAGTGGTGCATATGTAACAACGTTTGGGATTTAGGAATAATATGTGTAGTTATTGTCAACTTTAAAATAATATTTATATTTGACCAATCGGTTAGGGGTGGTATGAATAATTTTCCTATAAAATAAAATACATATGGTTATAATCCGACATGATCTATATGTAAGTCAAGGTTGGGCCATCCCAAGCTGAACTGAACCTGAGGCCAGGACTCTTACTCTTTTGCTCAAACGCGACCTTTAACTTGGCGTCCCTAATTCCCGACCCTAGTCCAGCTCCAGCTCCAGCCAGGCGAAAAATTGGGCTGGGTTTGATCACGGGTTATGTTAAGAAGTATATATTTTGAGACAATGATGAAATTGTGTATTTCTCTCTTTCATTTTTTTTTCTTGATTTCTAAAAAAAAATAAAAAATCTACAGCCATGTTTGGAAGACATCATGTCTAACATCATGTCTAACTTACTTAACATTGTTACAATATTTTGATTGAAAATAATGATGGAAAGGAAGTGAAAATTGATTTTAACAATGATCGAGGAAGAATTTTTTTGTAATGATTATTTAACATCAATGTTACCTACTTAAAATTGTTACTCTAGGTTTGGGTCCTACTACGACTTCCCTCTGTTTTAGTTCCCTTTTGTGACCCATATGTTTTGTGTGGTTTCATTGTGAATGATGGATGGATAATATTGAATTGTATTTGATTATATGAGTTAAGTGATATCGTTTACTCTGTTAGCTTCCTTTATTTTGTATTGTCTGGCTATTGACTACTGTTGCCTGGATGATCTATTGTGAGATCTTTTGGAGTTTGTAGATTTTGGCTCTGTCCATCAGTGGCACAGTTGGGAATAAAGGTTCCATGATTCAATACATCGTAATTTGTCAATAGGTGTTGAGAGATGGACTCCAATCCCAACTAAAAGCATCTATGCTCATTGGGCACTCTGTTGAATCACAAGCTCTCAAGTCCTCTCAATTCTCAAACGCAATTGGGAAGGAGGAGGATCTGAAGAAGGGTGTCTGTGTTCTCTCTTCATTGTTTGAAATTAAAAAAATGATCCCAGCTTTTTCCTATTAAAGCATATGTTGCTTTTAGTTTACAGTAACCATTTGATTACAGTTTGTCCACGGGGCCTGTGTAGCACTTCAGGATGTTACAGAGGAGTCCGATCCATTCTCTTCTGAGTTCTCTTCGGGTGTTACAGAGGAGTCCGATCCGTTCTCTTTCTCTTGTGGGTTCTCTTCTGGGTTCTCTCCTTCCTCACATCCAAACGAGAGAACATTCAGGTAATCCAGCAGTCTATCCTCAAGGCACCACCTCATCACAACTGCGATCTTTTGTACGAGTTTTACTGCTTGCTGTCTCATCGTCGAATCATTGTTCATCAAGCCCCACCACACTATGGTACCACATATGGTTTGAAGATGGGGTTTGATGTTATACCCAATAGCATACACCACTGCTGCAAACCCATTAAGAATCACATCATCTTCATCATAACTGGTCTGCTCTTGGAAAGCATATTGGATTCCACGGAGGAGCTTCACTTCCAAATGCTCTGCAACAAAATCACAATCATCCAAGTTCGTAACGACCTTCCCAATTGTTTCCATCACCATCCGCCTATATGGTTCATCCTTATCCTTAAGATCATCAACTAATCTCTCTACTATAGCAGTAACACCAACTTTCTTTGCAATCTCCACAGTTGTATCTACCACTTGCCTATAGTTTTTGCGATCCAATGCCATCCTTCTAACCCAGAAATTACGAAAGAACTCAGGTAAAATTTCATTACAAATGTAGTCAGCTTCTACTGCTGTGCTCACACACTGCTTCACCACTTTCAGCACAATTCTCTTCATTTCTTCATCCGGTGATTGAAACTCCCGAATAAGTATGCACATCAATTCTTTTGTATGGTAACTGGCATTTTCTGCATCCATAAGGGGAATAATAAACCCAATAGCCTTCAGAAAAGCAGCCAAGACCACCCCATGGTGTGAAAGGATCCCCTCCCACAAAGGCTTCAAGACTAAATCAAAGCTTTCAATACCATTTGGAGCAGAGGCTTCAGCAAGAGCAGCCAGAGATAATGCAGTCATCATTCTCACATTCTGGTTTTCATCGTTGAGACCATGCTTTACGATTTCCACAAGGGAACTAAGATGAGGGAGAACTACACGGCCAATTAAGATAGCAATTTGTTGCACAATCGTGATACCTGTGTAACGGATTTTCCAGGATTCCTCACTCTGGCACTTACTTTTTAAGAAGGGCAATATTGCAGGAATTCCCAGTGCGGATGCAATAACATTGAAATCCTTAGCAGTTGTGTTCCTGACAGCTTCATCTATGCTATTCATATATGACTGTATTGCAGCAACAATAATGGCCAAAGCCTCTGTCTTGCTAAGATTGGAAGTGATCTCTCTTCCCCTAGCACGGGTATACTCATCAATGATCAAAAGAGGCTCAAGAACAGCAAAAAATTTGGAAACCAAAGGACGAACCAGTTCACCCAACTCTCGAACTTCATCAGTGAGCTGCGTCAATGTTGTTTTTCTCGGTGAAGGAGTTCCACTCTTAGCCATGAGGAGAAGATTCAGGATCTCCCTCTGTCTCTGTTGATCAGGTGAAAGTTTTTCTTCATTTTCTTCATTCAACAAAGCCACAAAGTATTTGTAGCCCTCTGATTCCATAAATGGCAGCTCACCTGGTGCTTCTTCTGGAAAATTAAACTGCTGCCCATGGTTTTCTTCTTGAATCGCATAAAGGGGAGCCGAAGATTCAGTTTTCTTGCTACTAGTCTCTGATTCCAGAGACTGATCCTCTTGGTTCATCTTCTGAATTTGCGGTTCAAGGGCAGCCCTAGCATCCCTCTCCCTTTCCAAGGCTTTACGCTCCTCCTCTTCTTTATCTCTCTCCAACACTTCCTTCCTCGTGACATCTGCGTAAGCCCTCACAGACACATCATCCACACCTCCGGGCATCTCCTTCAGAACCGACTCAGATACCGCGTGGGAAGCTCGTTCTCTGACATCTTCAGATTCTATGGTTTCTTGAATTTCTTGATTTTCTTGATTTTCATCTTCGCCATAAAGATCAACATCATTGGTGATAGAAGTGAGGGATGCTAGTTGCTGCTCCTCCTTCTTCTTCTCTTCTTGAGTATTAGAAGACTCACCGTCTATGAATGCCATTCAACCTTCCTGATGTTCCCGCAAAAAAGCAGAAGCTACAAAGATAAGGATTTCAAATCGTCAAGAACCCTAAATCTTCACTTGCACCGAAAGGAATCTACAGAGACAACGGAAGAGTCAGAAAAACAGATCAAATCATCAAATGGTAATGGAGAATTAACGAAAACAGCTGCATATCAGAATTCCTGACTCAAGAACAGAGTTCAAAATTCAAATAAACCCAATGTGCGACCAAAGAAATGAAACTAGGGCTTTGAGGAGGATGAACACACACTAACACATACACACCTGTTTTTATCTCCGATTGCTCTACGTACATCGACGTCCTCCCTTCCGTGCCAGAGCGCAAATGTGAAAGAAAAGAAAGTTAAGAGTGAGGAGAGGAGGAAGCAGTCTATTTATAGGAGAAATAATAAGGATGGCAAAATCGGTTACGTGGGTACGCTTTGTGTTTGTGATAAACATTAATTAAATTATTATTATTTTTTGGTAAAATAATTAAACTATTATAGATTCATAGAAATCCTCTACATTCTCTCTCCATTTTGGAACATCTTTAATGAAATCCCATGAAGGATACAAGTATATGTAGATGAATTATTCTGAACATTGCCATTGGCTTATTGGAAAAATAGAAAAAAAATCCCCATAATAAAATCTCTCGAGAATAATTCATTTTCTTGTTCTAAAGCTTGACATGAAAAAAGTTTGACCATTATGCTATGGTCTAGTTTTCATGATCATCGGGTGGATTTAGTTATGAGTGATGACTTGTATTACAACAAGAATTATCAAGTGTTATTAAATGGGTCGCCACATGAAAATTTGACACTAGCTAGGGGCCTTGGACAGATTGATCCTTTATCTCTGGCATTACTCATTCTTTGCTCTCATGGGTTGTCAAGTTATTTAAACCAGGCTGAATTGGACGGTCCTATAACTGGTATTTAGGTGCGTAATCAATCACCTACTATTTGCAGATGACTATTCATTATTTTTTGTTGTCAGATTATCATAAGTTTGTGCTTTGAGCAAAAAAATCATCTCCCATGCTCCAGCCCGTCAGCCTAACATTTGAACATACCGATGTATTCCAGCCCGTCAGATGTTAGGCTGGCGGGCTGGCGCGCGAGAGAGGATTTCAGTCCGTGCTTTGAAGGATTGCTTGGATATATATTGCGTAGCCTTGGTCAAAGTGTCAACTTTAAGAAATCATCACTCACATTCAAGTCCAAATACACTTTCTGAAATCGAACTCTGGTTTTCCCGAGTTTGAAGATTTCTTATGGAGTGGGGTTTAATAAATCTCTTTGTTTACCAGTAAACTTTGGGATCTCAAAGTCAGTTTTATTTCAAGATATTAATAAAAAAGTGTCTCGAAAGGTGACCGACGGGAAACCTAAATTATTATCACATGCCAGGGATTTCTCGTTTCTTCTGGGTTTTTGGGGGGGGGGGGGCGCCTCCGAATGGTTGCCACGTGCTCGGTGAATCCGAGACCCACGTCCGAGTCGACACCCCCCGCGGGCTTATCGGCGGTATCGGCTCGGATGGGGCGTAGGAATAAGGAAACTATGCTGAAGTCGGTAGTTTTTTCCATGTCATTTTATGTTAGATCTCATTTCTAGCTTCCCGCATCCCAAATTAAAACATTGAGGTGAATGATTGCAAAATTGTTTTGGGGAAACAAGGATGGAAGTTTCGGATTACATTGGATTTCCTAGAATCGTTTTAATTGATATAAAGAAAAAAGTGAATTGGGTTTCCGAGATCCCTTTATGCACAATCGGGCCTTATTATCCAAAGTGGCATTGAGATTGCTCAAGGAACCTTCTTCCTTTTGGGCCTCTTTTATGAAATTCATTTATTCCCCCCGAATGGGGATTTTCTTTCAGCTAATATTGGAAATCAACTAAGTTGGGCCTAAAGAAGCATTATGGAGGGGCAATATGTTCTAAGGAAAGGGTTGCTATGGTTGATTGGATATGAAAAATAAAATCAATATTTAGACTGATAATTGTATTCCAACTATTCCAGGTTTTCGTGTGCAATCAATTCCTTCATTTACATATCCAGTTACCATGGTTTCCCAACCGATTGATGATGACAATAGGATTTTGAAAATAGATATCCTATCTGACTTATTTTCTCCCTCCAAAGTAGCAAAAATCTTGAAAGTACAATGGCCTTTGTTTCCTCATGGAGATACTTTCATTTGAGGTGCTGCGAGAAATGGTATGTCTTGGAATCAGTTTCTCATGTTGTCTTGGATTGTCCTTTTGCTCGACTGATATGGTTAGTAGAAGCTTAAACTACAAGGTTCCAGACTTGATGTGCCATTGATTCATGAGTGGATCAATGGTTGGACCTCTTTTCTGACAATGACTACATATCAAAGCCAGGAGACCATGACTCTGTGGCCTTTTATATGTTGGCATCTTTGGCTTGCCTGTAATGACCATGTATTTGGTTGGCATAGCTAGCCTCACTCCAACTGAGGTCATTGAGAGAGAGGGACGGACTTATCTATTTAATTGCACTACAATACCACAAAGTTTAATCAGATTCGGATTTCAAATTGATAGTATAGGCAGGCGGATAAGCAACTATGGACTCCTCCACCACCACATGTTTTCAAGATGAATAACGATGTTACTTTCAAATCAACTTCAAAAACAGTGGACTAAGGTACATTTTCCGTGATCACAAGGGTGTAACTCTTTTTGCTATCGCCGAACCTACCTGTTTTGCTCTTCCAATTATTGGAGAAGCCTTGGCTATTTGAGTGGTACTATTGGTAGCAATTAATGAAGGGGTGGAACGATTGATATTGGAATATGATGACCAACAGGTGGTGGATTATCTTCTTGGCAAACATGTGATAGTTTTTCAGTGCAAAGTGATCCTTGAGGATATTTTTCATCTTCAACCTTGTTTTGAAAGTTATATATTCATCTTTATCCGTAGGGAGCAAGACAACATTGTTGACTCCATTTCTAAGAGGCTTGTCATTAGCGAGCGATTTTTCGGAGTCGGAGGCTGCTTTTCAGTCTGATGACCCTGAAAAGAAGGGGGCGAGTCGTGTGACACAGCAAAGAAGGAGGGCTACTCTCCCGCCCCTGGATAAGCCTAAAAAAAAAAACGCCCGTACGATGGTTTGACCAAATTTCGATCCTTCGATTCAGTATAATTGTATTCTGTATTCCTTGAGGGACAAAATCACTCCAATCTCTCCTCTAAACCACCATTCTCCTTGTCTAAAATAGAAGTTTACACCTGAACAGTATATGCTAACTAAAAGCATTAAGAATCTCACATCTCTCTCCTTAATTCTCTTTTCTCTCTCTTTCTCAAACTTTCCTTTTTCCATTTCCCTCTCCCTTCTTACAATCTCTCCCATTCAATTTAGCCTACCCTGTCATTTTCACTAAAGGCTTCAAGTAAAATATGTGTAAGATTTTACAGTATGTAATTTTTCTAAGGGGAAGGAAAAGGAACTTCAACTTTTTTTTTTCTTCTACATCTTGAAAAAAAAAAAAAAAAAATTTACAAATAAATTTCCCACATAAAATTTTATGGTAAAAATTATGTTTAAAAAAACATAGCCAAAAAGGATAAAGGATGGTGAATTAAGAAAAACTACTTTCTTATAATTTCTCAACCTGTTTGTACTTCATTAGATTCCATTTTAATGTTTATCCCTAGTTATTTTCTTATCATTCTTTTATTCCGATATTTCTTTAGATTCCTATCTATCCTCTCTCTACTTTCTTGTCTCTCCCAAATTTATCCCTCTCTTTTTCTCTCTCTCACACATTTCCCTAGAGATGTAAATGGATATCAATCCAAATGTGATCAGATCCAGATGTCCCCCTTCTCAGATTCAGATACGCCTAAACGGATATGGATGTAAATTGAACTTGGATTTTCGATTTTCTATTTACCCTTTTGACTATTGTAACCTAAACTTTTCTCCCATATTGGATATGATTCGTTCTTAATTCATATCTCTCAGTTGTTTTAGTTGCATAATTTATTTTCCTCATCTGATATTATCATACATATGTTGTTGGATGGGAAAATAATATAAGATAGAAAAAAAAGAAGAAGAAGAAAACATTAAGATAAGATAATGGTTTTACTGAGAAAGCTTGACCTCCGTGTCTCTTTTGAGAGTCAGTACGTATCAATTTCCAAGTTCTCTTTCATTCATATCCCCAATGACAAATAAGAAAGCATTTAAGTAGCTATGTAACTGTCAACTACTCCCTTCCTACAGCTTCTCCCTCCACTACTAATTTACTTACCAATACCTAATAACTACATTACATACATCCACTAGTACTTCCCAATATATAATTACCCTACAATAATAATTAATTAAAACTACTCCATCACGTCCAATAACCACTACCCATACTCATTACTCTGTACAACCATTGTTGGACACCTAACACTATCTTTAGAACTTGTCAAATCGTCAAAAACCCTCAAAATCATTATTTACTTATTTATTTTTTATTATTAATTGGATATCTATTCGGATAAGATAGATTATGTTTCAGATTATTCAAATTTAAATCAGATCTAACTGTGATCGGATGCAAATACCGCCAAACATATACGAAAGCAAATGAAATTCAGATTATCCGTTTGCATCCCTTGATTTCCCTCCCCTCCTGATGCTGATGGTCCTATAATGATTAGCATCTAAGCCTTTGCTAATTCAATCCCATGCTTAAACCAATGGTAAAAGGATCATCTAAGTGGCAAAAAATGTGGGAGACAAAGTACACATACGTATTTCATTGGATGGGAGAGATAAAGTAGGACAGAGAAAGAAAAAAATAAAGAGAAAATTAAGTAAATAATGATCATTCGCAATATTTTATCGCACCATTCAATTTCAAGGCATTCCAATTTTTTAATTATCTCTACCATGGATGGTGAAAAAGAGGTATTTTAATCTCTCTTCATTCTGAGCTTCTCCATGCTCTAGAGGCTTCAGTGTAGTATGAAACCCTTCTATATGGTTTCCAGTTTTGAAAGCTCAGACAATGACAGATCCCATAGTTTCATCAAAAGAGCATGTCCTGCTTCTTCAAGAACAAGGTCTTTGTCAACCTAGAGCAGTTCCATACTTGGAGATCAAACCTGAGTTTTAGACATCGGTTAGTAGAGTGTAACATGATTCCATGCTAAGGCTTGGTAGCTTGTTGAAGTATTTATTGGGACTGATTTCTTTCAATAAATACTCGAAATCACCACATTTCTCAAATTTGAGAGCTTTCAAAAGCTCTTAAAACCACCCCCATATGTTTTATCAACTTGCAATACATTCTTTAATCCATTCCATCTTCTGAAAAACATCTCTTCATTTTGTCCCAACAACATCTTATAACATCGCAATCAAATCGTTTCTTGCCGACCTGTCGCCTGTCAAGGGTGGGATTTCAGCCTGCCCATCTCCCCATGTATTGATAGGTGGGTCGACTGATCTCCAACCCCTTGGATCAGCCGCAGGACCCTCCTGCCACAAGATTTGAATCCTTCAACATCTTAAAAAGATCAGAAAGTTATTCTAGTACTACTAAGTCAAGAAACACCATAGGATTATCATAGTCAAAAGAAACCAGAGTAGTTACTCCAACTTCAACTCACCTTTTTTTCAATATGGCCCACTTTAATTGAAAATCATGTCAAGTTATTCCAATAAACTGGAATACACGTAGACAAACATTGGACATTTGTAAAATCATCTAACTTTAGGTTAGTCAAATGGGTCAAAGATGAGCTTGACTCCTATTTGTTGATCCTCCTTCATTCTCTCACTTATCAAAGCTGTTATACATGTTTAATTCTTCCAAGCAAGACAACAGTGATATCACATTTGGATGAATTGTCAATCTTTTATTTTCTAGACAAACTCAATAACTTCAATCTGGTCAGCTCACCTATTTCATAGATCAAATATTTCAAGTTTCTTCAAGTTTATTATCAATGATACATCGAATTGATTACTAATAAATGCCATAAATAGTACCCGGAGATTCGTCAAGCACAAGATCTAGAGTTGTAAGCAATGCCATCTCTTCAAAGATTTTTTTTCTTGAATATTCTTCAGATGTTGAGACACAGTGGCTGTCACAACTCGTTCAAAGAGCCCATCTCTTTCACAATCTTTCCTTAAGTCTTTCACAATAGTTCTCATTCTGCAAAGCCCTCATGATATCCTTCATAGCTAAGTCGGTGGATTGAAAAGTTTCAGAATCTGGTGTAGGTATTGACTCTATGCCAAGAGAAGGAACTGGATCTGAGACAGCAGTGAATCTCCTTTCAAGAATATCATTGTGCGCTTCTTTGCCCACACAGTAACAGAGCAGCCCCTTTGAAGACATCCCCTGTTCTCATGGATTCCATCATGCAACAAGTTCACCTCAGTTTGCAGGCGATCTACACTCTCCAGCCAATCTACAGACCCTTGTACATCCCTTCTCTTCACTGTGAGTGTTTCCATCGGTTCTCTGAGCTTTTCAACAGATCTGTTGGGATGAACAACATAGCAGATATATCGCAGCACAGGAGGAACTTTATTGTAGCTTCAGAAAGCAAAGGAGATGAAACTATGACCGGATTTAAAGCTTGAAGCTCAGACTAAAAAGATCTCTAGTTCAGCAATGAACATATTCCACTCTCTTCATCGGTTCTCTCCAAAAATGTTGGATTGGTATAAAGGAATTTGAAATGAGTGGTGGAGAGGAACATCTTTTATTCATCCTTATCGCTTCCTGGGTCCATGACTCACTGTTTTGAGCTTTTTTTTCCTCCTTTATTGCTAGCTTCTAGGAGTAACATAAAAATAAAGGGCAGTTTTCCGAAAAGGAATATCTTTATCCTTGTTTTCCAAGGCATTAAAAGGGCCTCTTGATATCAAACATATTTTTAATTCAAATTTGTTCTGGAATCTATTTCAGAATTATATTATCAAACAAATTTCTACTCTAAAATAATTTTAGAGTAGTCTGGAGTAGAATCCAAATTTGCTCTAGAATCCATTTCAGATTTGTGTTATCAAACAAGTTTTTACTCTAAAATAATCTTAGAATAATCTGGAGTAGAATCTAAATTTGAACTAGAATCCAGAATCCAGAAACAGAAATTTTATCAACTGAACCCTAAGATTTGTTCTAGATTATGGGATCATTTCACCTGCATGTACATATATTGCTCACGGATTCCATCACGATATAGTATAGGATCCATGTCTAAAGTGTGGAATCCACTGAATATGAACTGTGATAGAATCCCTTAGAAAATATATTACAGGCAGGTGATCCAAACTCTAGATCATGAAATGAGTAGTTTAATCCATTTAAAAGAAGGGGACAAGAAATCTTGTAGATTGATTCAGTGATTCAGGTCATTATCAAAAAAATCTTGTCAATTTTTCTCAAATACATAAGTTTATTTAATGAATGACAAATTTAATTTTAGTTATTTCTAATGTCTGCAGTCCAACTTGACGAAGGCCACATTTATCTTGAACATCTGCTTCGATGAGAATAGTAGTGGCCTCTCTTGCCTTCGATTTGTTGGTGAAGATTCTAAATTCCTTTGTTGTTTGATATGAGCCGTGGAAGCATAGAATGCAAGCTTACCCACCTCACCCAAATTACCTTGACCTTTTTAAAAATCTTCGCAGCCAACTTGGCCTCTTTAGCAATCTTCATCCTTGACTGGCACTTTTCTCATCTTTCTTCTCCTAAACAGAGTGCGTTGTGGAGTTTTTCTTTTAAATTTTTTTTTATTGAAAAGGTTCGAAAAATTGCTTCAAGTTTTCAAATTTTATGGGATTGGGATTCTTTGTAGTGAGACCACTATTGTACTAAGGTGTAGGGAGGTTCCCACTCATTCAAAGTGGATTTACGTATATCCTGATGCACTTTGAGTGAATGGAATCCTCACTCCAAAGGTGCCTCACCACAAAGGATCTTTGTCCAACTCTATAGGGTTATTGTTCACTGCTTGGATGGATGGAATACTGATCAAATCCTAGATCACCAAGTTTAAACTTTGATTCATTGACAAGATCTTAAAGACCCATGTTAAGTGGATTCGATCTATTCAGTCTTGTCCTTATAATTGGTATCAAACTCAGTCGATAACGATACAAATGGCCGGATCAGCTAATCTGATACCAGTTACAGTGGTCTCGGCTGAATCAATAACGGCCAATTTCTTAAATGGGCTGCGTTCATATAATAGGGGTGGGTGAGCTTAAAATTGGGAAGTCTTGGCATTTGACAAATTGATAATTGATTAACAAGAAGGAGATAGATTGGAGTGGGGAATCTTTTTGCTCCACTTCCACCAGCGATCACCTACGGTAAAAGTTTGATTTAGAGAAGGGAATTAACAAGAGTGGCTTAGGCTGCGTTTGGTAACATTTTTTTGTTGTGCAGGAATACTGTTTCTGAGGTGGAATTATTTTCTTTTGTTTCCATTCTCAGAAAGCACTTATATGAAAATGAAACGGGTTTGGTAAGAAGACTGTAAAAAATATTTCTGAATTATAAAAGAATTAGAAAATCGTTTAGAATATAATTTAAAATAAACACTTTTGACACTTCAATATTGAATGATGCATTGGTATTAAGTAGGAGCTAAACCAAACAAAACTAGAACTGCAACATAAAAAATTATGAAATCAAAAGTCCTTCTGAGAATCTCAGAGACATTTTGGAGGGAGCATTAATAATTTAAGCATTGAGGCAGAGTAGTTTAAGAATAATAACAAATCAGATCGAATCAAAAAGTCAATCTCTTGAATCTTTAACAATGGATCTGACCATCCCTTGCTAGCCACACGCCAAACAGAGCTTTACAACTTCTTCCAATGAAATCTTTATATGTTTCTCTTAAAAGCTTAAGTTATTAGGAAAAGAGGTCCATCCGGTGTATGAAGTTAGGTCCTAGAGTTAATCAATGTGAGATTATTCTAAACAAAGATCACAATGCCATTTGGAAATCAATCATTACACTATGAAAAAGAAATCCAAAATATAAAAGCCAAACATGAACACACAAGTCTACCATTACAAGGCATCAAAAACAGAAATCCGGATTTCGCTTCTTTGAACCATGGATTAGCTGGGCATGGATAATGTGAAAGACAACTCCATATTAGAGGACCTAGGGTGTCCCTTAAAAGTTTCTACTATTTCCAATGTGGGACTAAAAATCAATGGCCAAAGAAAATTCACAAAACATGTACAAGAAGTTTGAATCAAATGTTGAAGGCAAACAAATTGGAGTGAAAAGATGAAAGGCACTAAAAATTTGAGTCAAGCAAAGCCAAATATGGTAGACTTAGGTTCTCTTTGGTTTGTATTACGTGATGTATTATATAATATATTCTAATAAATGTAGTTGTTTGGTATAATTTATAGTGTCTATTTATAATAAAATAAATCAATATAATCTATAATCTACAAATAGGTCAATAGTTGTTTATCATTATTAGAATAATGTATTATTCCTTAATTATCATCAAAACTTAAAAACCCAATAAAACCTCTTTTCTTTAGCTCCTTCTTTCAACTCTCTTTTCCCTCTCGCATCTATTCCCCGGTGAACAGTAGGTCCCTCTCGCATCTCTTCCCTGGCGAACCCCCACAGGTATGTGTTCTTCTTCCTCTCTCCTCCCTTGCCCTCTCTCTTTACGATTTCATTATGGTTGTGCGTTTTTTTTTCGATGCTCTTATGTGATTTCCGTTTCTAGGTCTGCAAGAGATTGTTAGCTCTTTTTTTTTTTTTAGATTCTCTGAAAATATTCTATACCTTCGATTTGCAGGTGTATGATTGTTTATGTACTCAACACCTTGTGACCAGTTTTTGCTTCTGTGTTACCCTTTTAATATGGCTGAAATTGTATTCTTTAAAATGTCATGCCTTTGTTTGGGGAGTATAAAAAGGAAGTTCTGTTTTCATTCCGCGGACTGAAAAACAAAATGTTCTCCGTGTATGCACTTGAGATTGAGGTGAACTATGTTTTTTTTTTTTTTTTTTTACTTGAAGAACTCTCGGCACTTGAGGTGCACTTGGGGGTTGAGAATCAAATAGGTTCCCATGGAAGGAGTTTTATATATTCAATTACATTGGGGGTTGAGAAATAGGGAAGTTTTGCCATTCTTTTCTTATTGGCTTGATTTGACTTGCTGAGACAGGAAATGGGTTGTCTGAGAAAGCTCCCTTTATATCTGCATATACATATTTGAATTTTTGCTTTTTGGAAAGAAGATATAAATGCGAAAACGTACCGTGAGTCAATCATCTGAAAGTTACTTTGCTTTACTCCTTTAGAGAATTTATTCTCCTCTTTTCTGTCTATGGTACCTGAAAATTCTAAATTTTTCTATAAATCGGATCAGTGTGGGAATTTGTCATCTCCTTCTCCCACCCCTGGCAACTCCTTATTCTTTACCAAGTTTTGTGTGCTTTAATATTAAAATGCTACCATGTAGGGAACTACCTTATCATGTATCTTAGTTGTTTTGTTAGATTTGTTTCTGGGTCTTGATGAATTTTAGGGCCTTGTTGGGTTATCTACTTAAGAGAGCTGAACGGAAATCCATTTCGAGCTGTGTTGGGTTGTTCAATAATGTGCAATAAGTTACAGATAGAACTTCTTTTCATGGCCTTATTTATATGCTGAGAGAGAAGAGGGTAGTTTCTACAGACATATTGATGGGCTTTATCACTAATAGCTGTGGAAGGGGTTCTCTTCTGCTTTATTTGCTGATGAGGGAGAGAGTACTATGTATTGAGCTTGTTAATAACTTTCGATTATTGTGTATTTTTCATCACCTATTATCTAAAAGTTGCACAACTTTTCTGCTACTAGGGCTAGTCTTCTTGGAGCATTTTATGGTTGTTAAAGTTTCAGATATTATCTGTGTTTGTGCTTTAGAGTGGTGCAAATACGTTAAGCTAACACACTATCGCATGTTTGACTGAATGAGTAGGTTGTTTTCTGTAAATTTAACATCCCAAAGGTTGGGGTTTTTAACGAGCCTTTGGCTGGTTACCTTCTATTTTATTTTTTTTTTGCTTAATCAACTGTTTTGTTTCGATGTATGTTATATGCTGTTGGTCTTCTATTGCTCAATTATTCTGCTATCTCAGCACCTAAGAGAGTGAATGAGATTTACCCTGATATGCATGTTCATACTAATTTCGGTATATTTGGTTGACCAAATGGATATTCCCCTCAATTTCAGGTGATATATGAATCTAATTTGAGAATTTAGCATTATCTTCCGTAGGATTTCTTGAGAGAAGTTTCTGTTTTGTAGCACTACACCCTTCTGAAATATAGAAAATTAACACACAATGATTTCATACTGTCCTCTTCATTAATTTTTTCATATTTAGATGCTAATATAAATCAAGTTGTTACACTAATTGAGTGGTTGGTAACCAATTTATGATTATACTGATTCCTTTGGTATTGTTGTTTAGTAATTTTTTTGATAGCTTCTCTTGTAGAGAGTATGATCTGAATTTCTAGCCCTAATCAGAGACAGAAACTTGAGGCTTCAAATCAAAGTGGACAAAAGGCTATTAGTTTTTCACCTGTTGCTCCATTTGTAAGCTTCAGATCAAAGTGGGCTAAATGCTATTAGAGCAATTGATTGGAATAAATAAAATTTTAGAAGTGCTCTGTGACATTGGATCCGGTGCTCTTATTCATACACATAGACTGTGGTTTGACGATGATACTTATGGTAGAAAATTAAGCCTAATAAAAGTACTTTGCTCTCACACTGATTTGGACAATGATAATGATTTGAAAAGAACGTGGACACACGCACCATCAAAGCTATTGGCTATGATAATTGTTCTATGATTTACTATTCCATCTGTGTGTCTTTGATTGATGATGGATGTTATTCTACTATTTCTGTACATACTAATCTTTCTCTATCAATGATGTTGATGATTAATGGAAGTGTTTTTTCCCTTTTATATCCATGTCTCCCAGTAATGAAAGATTTAGTAATATGTACTCTGCATGAAATTCTGAAAGATAGTGCTCCCTTTGAAAGCTCCTTTGCAAAGGTTGGGGAACCTTGTTTTCATGCTAGGTAGATAATAGGCATTCTGAGAGAAGTCGTGGATGTCTCACCATTGTTGATTAAATATATGTTGATGTTGGCTTTTGAAGATACCCATGATTGTTAAGATTTTAAAATTTGTAATCTCTCTTTTCTTTCAATCTAGTTGGTATTGTTTATCATAGAAGTTTAAATGTTCAATCTCTCTTTTCTTTGTTTGCTGTCTTACATTGGCATGAAATGCTTTATATCTTATTTATAATTTAGAAATTTTTTTATTTAGATCCCATCAAAGATTGTTAACATCATCTACATCCACAAGAATGCAAAAACATCATCTACACCCCGAAACTTTGACTGTGGTAATCAAAGAAGTCCACTCCGTCAATTGATTCCTGTTAGATGCTGATGTCAGGTGGATTGAAATATTTCAAAGATGATATTACCCTTTTGACCTGTTGAAAAGACCATTATACCTTTTACCCAAACCCCTCTCTTCCACTTGTGCATTGCTTCCCCTCTCTCTCTCTCTCTCTCTCTCTCTCTCTTTCTTTCTCTCTCTTACTCTATTTCTCGACTTGGGTTCTCTTCTCCGGTAAGCCCTTATTTAGATCTGTGAGGTTCCTTTCTCTTCAAGTCTCTGAATCTCTGAGATTCCTTTCTCTTCAGATCTATGTTTTTTGTTTTTCCAGTTTTTCATTCTTGTTTTTTCTCCACTGTTTTTTTCCGATTCTTGAACTTGTTTTCTTCAGATCTGAAGTTTTCTGCATCACTCATAAAATGTTCTTCAGATCTAAGTTTTCTTCTGGTTATTCTCTTCAGATCTGTTGTGTTTCTCCCATCTGACACATCTCTGGTTCCGTCAGATCTGTGCAGACTTGCTTGCTAGGGCCATTTTCCTCTATGCGTCTTTATTGATATTTATCGTTCCTTCTCCATAAGATAAGAGCAAAACAAAATGCTTTACAGAGAAGGACATGGCATCAATTTGGAAGGAAGAACCCTATCGTATTGGGTCTCAATTACTTCGTTTTCAGCTCTGGGAATATAATTTTAGGGTCGATGAACAACAAGTTCACTACGAGTCTGTGTAGATTCGTTTTTTAGGGTTCCTAGAGAAATAAATAATTGATTTTTAATTTGTTAGTTTCATTATTGCCATTTGTATTTTGGCCATTATCAATGAGAATATTGATTTTTATGATGGTTGAATCATTAAGTATGAATCACCATTCTGTTGTGGATCCTTGTTGAATCCTCCAAATAACTAATGATTCCATCTCAACCCCTATATCATGATATCGTGATTGAAGACATTTTTAGTGAGGTTTCCTTCGAATCACAGTGTAAAACAGAAATTAAAGTTACAGACAAAATTACGACGGAAGAAACTCCAATGAATCATTCATATTTTACCAAAAAAAAAAAAAAATGAATCATTCATAGATCCTTACCAAGTCCATGAGGATTGCTTCTCACTACAGTGGACCAGAAATCAAAAATATCGCCTAGATCGGATAGAACCAAACCTAAAATCAAATCTCAGCGAATGATTAAAGCTTGGGGGTGTGGGAATACGGAACCGATATGAGATCCAAAGATGAGAATTGAAGAGCCGATATACATGCTTCCCCCTAATGATTCTTAACTTTTCCTTATATTTTAGTAGAAGAAAAAGAAATCATAAGGAAAGGGGAAAAGAAGAAGAAGACGACACCATGGAAAAATAACAATCGCAGAAATCATATCGGGCAAGGAAGAACCCTGAGATGGATATTCGAAGTCAGGCGGATCGGGTTAAAAGCCATAGTGAAACCAAGTTGGTCATGATAAATAAAATTTTGATTTGAAGGATAAATTAGTAAATGAACATAATTTTATAATTTTATAATTTATAATTTATAATTTGAGGGGTAAAATTGTATTTCAACAAATTTAGTGATTTCCATCAGTTAAGTGGACCTAGGTGATCTTTTTGCATTCTTATGGATGTAGATGATGTTAGCAATCTTTGATGGGGTCTAGATGAAATTTTTTTTATAATTTATGTGTGGTAGGTGATTTTGTTGTTGGTTCTACAAATACATGTAGTTGTCTGGGATATTTTTGAAAAAATCGAGAGAGGAGAATTGGATCGTGGAAGTGAAGACATCGATAGCGATAATGATGATGATGGGGTTGTGGACATTACAGATGTAATGGGTGCTACACAATAACAACGATGGAAAACATATTGAAAACAAATTGCAGATCAAGTTTATCGAAGCATAAACTTTTTTATTTAATCTTTTAATCTTTTTACCTTGGGTTTTTAGATAAGGATTTGCTATTGGGTAAGGGTTAATGTTTCTCATTACCCGGTGGGTAAAATGGTAAACTATAATCAGTGGTTAATTTGGGTAATCTTTATATTTGGAACTGGGAAGTGGGGATTTCAAGTGGGCTGTTAGTTGTGGATATACGGCCCGTGGAGTATGTATGAATAACTAAATATGTGATATGGGAAACATTTACCCATCCACTTGTGGCCCCTGCGGGTCCCTGGGATGGGTTGTGGATTTTACCCTTGTGGGCTTTCAGTGTAAATGAATAAAAAAACATAAAAACATGTCCCTTGGCATGCATCCTCATCTATATCCATCCATGCATACCTGCCTACGCCACTCTACCCATTACTGTGAACTCTTCACCGGTTCTGAATTTTCAAAACTATATATTGTGCCATTGACAACTCTATTTGTGCTGAAATTTTCTAAGCTCTACATTTTTTAAGGGCCAGGCTTTAACGCAACGTAAGGTTATTCTATTGTGACTTGGTGATCATGGGTTTGTATCTAGAAATTGATCCACATCTTTTCCTCCCAAAGGTTTGGGAGGAGAGGGGGCTGCCCCATTA
This sequence comes from Protea cynaroides, assembly GCA_028583415.1. NCBI lineage: Eukaryota > Viridiplantae > Streptophyta > Magnoliopsida > Proteales > Proteaceae > Protea > Protea cynaroides. The sequence continues at coordinate 46,463,535 of CM053269.1, read as the reverse complement.
GAAGGCCGACACCTGGGGTTCGACTGAACCCGAACCCTCCTTCCTAGCCGACAAAGTGCAGCCCCAGGGGGGAGCAGGAGGGGCCACCCATGTGGGGCTGGCACATCCTGGGGGTGCAGGGGCAGGGGGGCAGGCACTGCAAGGGGGTGGGGGGAAGGGAGTGGGAGGGGGAGGAGGAGGAGGAGGCATGTATATCAGTTCAAAGTGAACAATAGAACAAAAGAAATAATTACAGACCCTTCCAATTACAAGAGCTGTCATTGAATTCCTTCTGTTTCTTCAACAAACTAGAACAATGGAACAAAAGAAATGTCACATTCCTTTTGTTTCTTGACTTTCTCAATTAAAATTAATAGAAATAAAGCACAGAAGTCATCCCATGAGGATTCTAGAAAGCCCACAAAGCCACAAGTCCAAGATCTTGAATAACTATATCAAATTTAATGTGCAACTACTACAGCTAAAGAAAGTAACAAAACTACATAACATGTGGGCTGAATTTTGAAATATTTATTTAATTAATATGGACCACATCTTTGTGCAGTCATTATACATAGAAGCAGCCTGTCTTCCCATTTTTTAAATTCGTTTCTCAATTAATGCTCCAAAAATTCCCATACCTGTCATACACGAGGTGACACTGGGAATGAGGAAGGAAACACCATTTTTTCTTCCCACACACATTTGCTGACCAACTATATGACCTAAAAACATCAGCCTGAAGAAAACATACTAAAAAACATACAACCTATTTGCCTTATGAGGAGATGGGTGTTAAGTATCAGATAAGGAGAAACAAAGAAGATCTAGCTGTCATGCCTATTATGGCTATCTGAAAATTGATAGTATCAATTTTATAAGCTTTAATTTCAGAATATCAAAACAAGTGCTTATAAAGAAAAAAAAAAAAAAAAAAATCAACTACCCCCATAATAGTTTCGAAACATCACTTACCACTCACATCTTTCCAAAAACATCAATTACCACCTAAACGTTTACCACCGTTAATCAAATAGATCCACTCTGTTTAACGAATCTCGTTAGTTGTTGATGTCATCCAAAAACGAATTTGAGTTGGACAATAATACCTTAAAAGATATGTTGAAAGACGTTTTTACCCTCCTTCATTTAAGGAGGTAAAACTTCAAATCTCTAAATCTCGTTTCTTTTTCTTCTTCTTCTCCAAATCTACCCTCCTCTTCCTTCTGAGTACAAACCCTTCAGCTCCTCTTACTTTTGAGTACAAACCCTTCATCTCAACGAGGAAAAAAATCGCCGCCTTCTTTACTTCTCAGGTCAAACGATTCTAAATTTGTAAAGCACCCTAACTTTTTGAGTTTTTTTTTCTCTCTCTTCTGTTTTGTTGCTGTGAATGAAGATTAAATGGTGATATGATTGTTGGATTGAATCGGTAGATCGGATGCTAGAAAAGGAAATGCATCTGTTGTGTTGTATTTCGTTGGAAAGCCTTGGGATTGGAGATCGATCGTCCTGTAAGGTACGCCATGGAAAACCCTAATTCTTACGTTCACAGCAACATCGCTGGTCTTGTAACCCTCTTTGAAGCCAACAACTGATGACGAGCTTCTTCTCTGCAATACGTTTGGTCACCGGAAACCAAACCACATCAAATTGTTACATAGGAATGAGGAAAAAGTTAAAACTGTTTTACCAACTGTAAGACGTAAGAACCACAAGAAGTTCTCAAGAATCGAGGGTCTGAATACTTCAAGAATTTCAAGAAGAAATTATCGGAAGCCAAAAGTTGGAGATGGAGGTTTGAAAAGCCTCAAGAGATGGGGTATTAAAAAAAAAGAAGTAAATAAACCCTAGAAACAAAGAACGCAGAGACAGTGATAAAAGTGTCGTTTCACCAGAGGAAAACAATAAGCTAAGATCGGAACTGAGATTAAAGGTCGACCAAACTAGTCGCCAGGATTAACGATCGGAACAAGTAGAATCAAGATTGAGAGTGAATATCAGATGAATTTGACGCTGAAAACGACGATCAGAATAAATGAATCTTAGCATAAAATCTTGATGATGACATTGTAGGTATGAATATTGGGTTTAAAGCCGGCGGTTCTGAAATACCAATAGAAAGCCTACGTTTCTGCTTCTTTACTAATGGAGAGCTCAAACTGAAATCCAGAGTATGAACGATCGTGAAACTCTATCTTTTCGTTTTGCATGAAAATAGCGAAACCAAATCGTCGATTTCTTCTTTGATTCCTACCTTCTTCAACGATATCTCCTCTTCTTCTCTACTTTCTCCGGCCAGACCCCGTGGTTCAGATGCCCTGAATGCGATGACTACAAAAGAGGAGAGACTGATGAGAGAGAGAGAGAGAGAGAGAGAGAGAGAGGAAAGGAAACAAAAAGGTTATATTAGTAATTTTACTAGCTTTTAAAAATTTTCAATTAAAAACAAAAAGGGTAAAAATGTTTAATGCTGATTTCTGTTTCTTCCACAGTTACTTGGGTGTAGTTGATGTTTTTTGAAAAGTGTAGGTGGTAGGTGATGTTTCGAAACTATTATTAATGGTAGCTGATTTTTTTTTTTTTTTTATAAATAAATCATTAGAACTGCTTGTTATATGCCACAAGTAAACACAAATTTTAACTAAAAGTGGCAATTAGGAGTGAAATGGCTTGACCCTTGCCCTCTAAGGGGTTTTTGGGTGGTGAGGGAGGGGGATGACCTTCACTTACCTGGGTCTGGTGAGGTTTTGCCCTTGCGCTATAAGGTATGTGTAAAACCCTTACCCACTAGGTAAACTGGTAATGTGAGTAAAATCTTTTCATGAATTACTACAGAATTCAAACTTTTGGTTTGTATAATTAATAATTAAAAAAAAAGTTTGTTTATTTTTCCCTATACATGAATATATATATTATTTATATATATATATTTTTTTTTTTTATATATATATATATATATATAAGACCAAAAAGAGAGAAGAGAAAGAAAAAAAAGGAAGGGAAATATAATATTTATAAGAGAAAGAAAAAAAAAAAAAAAAAAAAAAAAAAAAAAAAAAAAAATTATGTATTTTTCCTTACATGAATATATATGCATTTACACTTCAGAAATAGAATTCATACAGAACTGCAGGCTTAATGGATCTAGAAGTGTTACAAATGCTTTCGTAAATGAATCACCAATCATGTTCTTTCGTATTGTAAAAAATGCTGCATCAGGATCATCAATCGGTTGATGACAAACCTTCAACCGCATATCTGAATCAAACACCATGCAGTAGCACTGTTATAGCAGATTACCTAATAAAATGAGGGAATGACAACCAATTCCTGTACGCACCTTCACAAAATGCCAATCCTTTAAATATATATAGCAGGGTATGACCATTGCCTGAAGCATAAGTGCAATCTTTACTAGAAAGCTCAAGCCAATGACTAATAAAGTCTGAGACAGACATCTCAACTCTCTTCTGATCTGTGAACTCTCTCTTCCGCAATCAGCAACCTGCAATTGACAAAGATGTCACAAAATGATGTAAAAAATAACATGCTCCGGTAATTCATAGATTACAAAATAACCATCCACTGGACCAGTGATCACCAAACGATGGTCTACAGTGGAACTGAAGCATCAGCTTCTCCCATAGTCTATGGATCTTTGCACAAACCAATGCGACGCACACTCATACAGAATCCCAGGAACCATTCCATAATTTCCACCCGAAACTCAAAATTCGTAAAAGATTAAATGGATTCTATGAAGGGAAAAAAGTGAAAATTATCAAAATACCTCAACTCTGGAATACCCAAAATGAGAAGAGAAGTACTGAAGATTGACCCAATCACGGCAAGCCCTCCATCCATCCGTGAGTCCTGTGAGAACAACGGGCTGGTTCTTCTCCATATATACCTATTTACTTACAAATTCATTGTAACTCAGTTCTTTGCCGTTCACTTTCTGTATATGCCCTCCTATGTTGACGTTCACACTCATTCTTTCCCTGTGAGTCCTGCGAATCTATTTCTTTCTGAAATCATCGATTGCAAAACTCAAATTTCAAATTAGAATTAGATAGAATTTAGAATGCAAAATGTATTCTTTCGACAACTTGCAGGAGGTATAAGTATCTCTCTCTGCCTCTCTCCATGGTAATAGATTGGGGCTTTTCTTCAACCGGAATAATTGCTTGCTGTGGAGTATTTCCCTTAAATCCCATTTGGATTTAAATCTTCTCAGGTTGCAATTTCAAATTTGCTGGTGCGATGGAAGTGTCACCGCCTGTCGCCGCCGTTTCTAGTGCGATGGAAACAAATGAATCCGTTCGCCGCCGTTGTTCCGTTGTTGGTGGGATCTCACAGTTTACCCTCTCTCTGTTTTTGTTGCAGACTCGTTGGAAGAGAATGAAAATGTAGATGAGAGCGCGGGGATTTTGAATTGGGTCCTTCAGTCAGTGTTTTTCGGTTCTTCCAACCAATCTTACTACGGTAAAGATCTGTCCACATGATGAAAGAGGAGCCACTTGTTGCTCATCGAGGCCATTGGATTGAACAATTTGAATTGGGTCCTTCATTCAATGTTGAATTGAATGATTTGAATTTTAAATTTGATTTGATGTGAATGCTTTGAGGCAATTGTTCTTAGTCATCCAAACTGAGTTGATGTTTTAAATCCAAGTCACTGTAGCAGGATTCAAAGACAAACTTGTGACAAAAAGAAAGGATAAGAATTTATTTTGGGTATGGAATTTTATTGAAAGGTTCAGAGAATTAGATTAAAAAAATTTCAAATTATATTATAAAGAATGTTTTGATTTATTGTAAATTAATTCTTGCCAAATTTTCTAACAAATTAATTCTTGCCGAATTTTCTAGTTCTATATAGATCCTTAAATATATTTTATTTGTTATAAATCTTTGTTACAATTAAAGACTTAGGATTTTTCAGTTTTATATAAATCTTTAAGAGATAGGCTTCCAGAATAGTTAAGGAATCGGAACCAGATTGTCCCATTATTAAATGTGACAAATTTTTTTACGAGACCGTTTAATTGATGGTTTTGGGAATGACTCTCCTTGGGATTGGAACCAGTAAAAAATGATAATAATTACTCGGAACTCTCTCTCTCAATTGACATAGCATGGCAACTCTGCTACCAAGATCCCTTAAATCACACCACCAGTAACATCTGTCTCCTTTGCTTGCCCTATGTTCTTCTTCTCCACTCTATCCATTCCTGTCTCCCCCCTTGGCCTGCCCCAACAGTGCTAAGTAACGTGTGGTGACACAAAAGAGAGTTCGAATCACCTACATATACATGTATTTTTTATGGGATCTTATCACCATCGATGTGGTGTGGGACTTATTAGATATGAAGAGTAATAAAATCTTAAAAAAGATAAAAGTATATGCAGATGACGAGAGAGAGAGAGAGAGAGAGAGAGAGAGAGAGAGAGGTGATAGTGAGACGATGGGGAAGGCGAACGAGTAGGGATTCACATCCTCTCCTCCCAGTGATTCGGGAGGAGGGGGGATGCCCCCGTTAGATGGCCGACACGTGGAGCTCGGGTGAATCCGAGCCCTCCATCTGAACCGACAAGAGGTGTCAATTTAAATGGAAGATTTGGATTCATCTGAGCTTTACGTGTTATCTGTCCAACAGAAACGTCTTTCTCCTACTAAATCACTTCGGAGGAGAGGATATGAATCTAATCGTTGTGTGGAGTGAGGTGTTCCAAATTAAAGTAACAGAATTTGAGAAAAGTTTGATGTTACATATGGCTTGGGACATGCATGGGTTACATGTGGCAGCATGGGGCATGCATGGGGAACATGTTAACAGCATGCATGGTGGAGCACATGTGTGGCAGCCTTTTTAGTTATATGGAGTGATTATTAAAATTGTATGGGAATTATCATTAAAGTATGGGGTAGTTATATAAATTCCATGGGAGTTACCATCAAATGTAGAAAGTAGACAAATATGGGTCATGAAGTGGGTTAGTTACGTACTTACGTAGTTGGAGTGGGGGTAAGTAGTTATGTAACTGTAATTATCATATGCTTTTTATTCATTTGTTAATATGAAATAAATATTGAAAATTTTTTATTATATAGAATGTTATATGTATTATTTTACGTCAAAACAAATGGAGTCGAAATGAGTAAAAAAGAACTCACTTTCAATCCTCAAGAAACTAATTATGCGTTCCAAATTTTATGAAGGATTCTCAAGTATATAAGACACCCAAGATTCCGGACTTAATCACTGAAAAATTAATCTTAACATTCCTCTCTCACGTGTTATTCCTCTTTTAAATGGCAATACATATGGAATGTGGTCTTTCTTTTTGAGTGACCATAATGAAAGAATCTATGTTTCAATTTCAATCTCAAAAGCTTGAACTTGTAAGTACGTAAAGAGACTCTCACATGTAAATGCTACCTAAGATTCTAGTTTTAAGCAATATGCCAACACTCCCTCTCACGTGTTATCCATCTTTTGAGTACCAGTACACGTGGCAAAAATATGATCCCATTTTTGGGTAACCATGGTCCCGTGTTGCCTTCTTTTGAGTGGCATGTACGTGGCAATGTTTGGACGACCATCCATATTTTATGTGACTGTAATGAGGAACTTAAAACTCGGATACTATGTAAACTTTTCACTCAAAAGAGGGAGGATCACTTAAAAAGGGAGATGGTGATCCAAAAAGAGGGACCACAGTCACCCAGAACTCTGAGACAAAAAAGAGAACCAACACGGATTCAAATCGTCTCAGGGAGGAGGGGCGGCGACCCCAGTGGATGGTTGCCACGTGAAGGTCGGAAGAATCCGACCCTTCCGTTCGAGCTGACACTCTCTTGTCGGCTCGAAGTGTCAGTTCGAACGGAGGGGTCGGATTCTTCCGACCTCCACGTGGCAACCATCCACTGGGGTCGTCGCCCCTCCTCCCGAATCTCAGGGAGGAGACGATTTGGATCTGAACAACACATGAAGAAGAGTGTTGGGAATAATCCACATTGCTTAAGACTCGAATCTTAGATACCATATATTTGTGAAAATCTCTCCATCTTTTAAAATAAAACTTAACAAATCCAATCATATGGGAGGCTCGGAGATGAGAACGAAAGGAACCATCACAGCTGCAGAAGAAAAAAAAAAAAAAAAACACAACTTGGAGTTTCACTTTCCATGCAGAATTGGAGATGATCAAAGCCGGAAACTGAGACTAAGTAAATTTCCAGCCCCAGCATCATTCCGCCGACAAAATTGACCAAACACCTGCACCTGGTGGTTTTGCTTGGTTGCTTTCTCAGTGCTCACGCTCACGAGTCAGGTCCCACGCGCTTGGAGAAATCCGTCCATAACTCTGCCATAAAGCTTTGGTTGCAAAAGGTTGGGCAGAGGATGAGAGGTGGTGGGGTCCGTGGGCAGGAAGAAGTGGGATTAAAATCCTCTCCTACGGTTGTTGGAATTGCCCATTGATCTAGTTGGAGTTCAACTGATGTGTATATTAATACATCGATATGTGCACTGAATGAATTTCAATTATTGAATCATTTTGACAGTCAAAACTGTCACAGGAAAAGATTTCTATACGAAAAAAATGATGATGAATAGAAAAGAGGGAAGGGAACCCAGGATCCGATCCAATCCAATCCAATCCGGTATCAGTATCAATCTGATCGGCTTATTATCTGATATTGTTTTTTATTTTTTAATTCTTTTGTGACATATGTCAATCATCCAAAGAAAACTATTGCCATGTGTCGATCACCTACGGTTTAAAAAAATAATGTGTTCAAAATCTTAATATAAAAAATCCGAAGACCGATTTTTGGGCCGATTCAAAGAAGTTGAAATTTGGGCCAATCAAAAGTACTGAAGCCAATACTAACCGATCTAGATCAGGATCGTGCATTAAAATTACCCATCAATGGGTGTTGACATGTGGCAAGCGATGAGAATTCGGGGAGAACGAGAGCATTATTATTCACAACAAATTCAAAAATGATTTTTCAAATCTCAATGCTATAAATAGGCACACATACCAAGAGACAAGACTTTACAACACATTTATTATTGTTCATTTTTTCTACTTCATGCTCAGTTTTACTATTCCTCCACTCTTGGACCTTGGTCTGACCCTCTCTCTTGCTCGGTTTTTTGTTTCTAGGGAAAAAGATCGTCTCCAGTCCGTCCAGTCGTCCAGTCGCGATCGGATGGACTGGAATCACAAGACACGCCTCCCCAATGTATTTAGGATAAGAAAAAGATCCTCTCTTGTTGTTCAGTCTCTTCAATTCTGATCCGATGGAGTTTATTTAGTGCGTATACCAATGTATTATTATGTGCATTGAATGAGAACTCTAGTTGGAGAATCACGACTGAAGTCTCTTCAACAATAGAAAAAGATCCAAACCTGAGGCCCACCTTACTCTGAGGCACATGGCATGTTACAAGCCTCTATACCGAATAATTAGAACCGACAATGGTAATAATACATTTTCAATTTAATCCTTAAACACTAACATCAACAATAAATAAATGAATTAATATGTAGAAAAATCCTCAACCAATACAAATATACAATTAAAATTAAAAAAAAAATTTATGGAGCTGAAGGCAATTTTGATAAAAACCCACTAGTGTAAGGCACCCCAGTTGCAGGTAACCAGTCATCTCCCAGCAGAAAGCTTGAGACAGTGAAGTTAGCAACATCTGAAGAATTACTGAAAACATGATAACCAGGCCATTGAATTCTGTTTGAGAACAAAGACCCAGGTCCTGTATTGTTGAACTCAGCATAATATAGAGTGCTTCTAAAATCAGTTGAATTACCCCAATCTACCCAACCAACAAGATTTACCAAGCTGTCAATGTAAGATTGCATAATCACAGTCCTGGAATATGGCCTCCATGGTCTTCCTAAAAATGTCGGAGTAGTGATGTTGCTTGAAGCTAACTGTTTAGTTGATCTGATCTTACATCCCTGAATGACAATCCCAGTGTTCTGGTTTGGATCTGTTCTTCCTTGAGCAGTGATGGTATTATATTGAGTTGGCAAAGGCCTTCTTGCATATATATCACAGTTTTGGAAAACAGCAGCTGCATTTCCAAATATGAAATCTACAGTTCCATATATGTCACACTTCTTGTAAAATTGCCTGAGAGAATGTACATACAAGGTGTCCTGGTATGCTTCAAAGCTGCAACTGTAGAAAGTTGATAAATCTGCTCCATTTCTAACTGCTACTGCTTGACCCTTTAAAGCCCCTGCTGTGTTTCGGAATGTCATATTCACTGCAACAAATCCTTGCCCAAGAACAACTGCAAGATCAAATAAAGTTAGAGAACAGAGGGAATTAGCTTTCCTTATGATCAGTTAACTTTTACTTACCAAAAGTTGCAGATTTGAATGTAGTCCATCCATCTGCAACACTTCTGTTGCCTGTGATCACTGTCTTCCTGATACCATCTCCTATCATCATGATATTCAATTTGGTTTTGTCAATGGATACATACTCATCATAGACACCAGCAACTACATAGATCATGAAATAGCCATCAGTGATGCTAGTATTGATTGGAGCCGCAAGCAGAGCATCGTTGATGGTAGTGAAATTCCCAGTTCCATCTTGGCTAACAACCACCATGTCTCTCACCAGCACTCCATTCTCTGTTGTCTGGTCTAGTTTCCTTCCACGGAATGACTCATATGTTCTGCGATGGTGACTGGACATTCTCAAAGCTAACTGACCATGTTGATCTAGATTGACGCCAGAGAACATGAGCTCCCTCCTTGGATGTGTTTTGTTCTTCTTAAGATTCCAACCTTCGGTGAAGATTGCCAAAGAAACACTGTATAATTTGGTTGAATTGGAGAGAGGGGTGCTGAGACCATTCTTGACACTCCAAGCTGAAGCTGTAGCTTGAAGTCCATCTAAGCAAGTTTGCTGGTTAGTTAGTATGGCACTAAGCAAGGTTTGGACATCTTGGGTCTGCAAGGTAGGGAGGATTTTAGAGGAATTGACAGTTTTAGAGGCATCCAGCAAGAAATCAATGTTCAGCTCTGCTAAGAGCTGACAATCTTCAAGGGCTCCAATAGCCATTACAGACAAGGAAGTGCCGGTAAGATACTTGTTCACTAAACCCAAGAACTTCTTTGCTGAAGACAGAGACTTACTGACAGAAAACCTACTATAGTCATATACATTGGAAGAATGGTTTGATGGAATCACAGATCTACAGTAGCTAGGAAATAAGGTTGAGTTGCAGAGTGAATCTCGAGAAGCAGGTGTTGATGATAATGATACATCAGCCAGAGATGTAGAGGAGGAGAATAGAACTAGAAGAAGGGTAAGGATAGGGTTGAAACAGAAAGAGGAGAAGACCCTACAAGCCATGATTTCAGAAGAGCTTATGGATTTTGAAGAACTGAAAGTAATAGTGAGTTCTGGATCATATATAGAACTGAAAGGTCAACTTAAATGGCTTCTTAAAAGCGCGTAATCTGCATGTGGCTTTGCAGTAGGCCAATGCCCACCATTAATAATGCAGAGCCAAGCTGTTATTTTTACCATCTTCGGTGAAATTAAATAGCCTTCGATAAAATCATGGAAGTCCAACTTCCCAAAATATTTTTTTTGTCAAATTGAAGGGTTCCAGCTGATATCCAAGAAGAAAAGGAAAGGGAGTGGAAACAACTAAAATAGACACTAGTGGTTCATATATATTTTTTTGGGTAAGTCACTAGTGGTTCATATGACTTTGCTCATCAGTTTCATTTGTGTAAGAACAACCTGGGTTCTTCACCAAATCCACTTGCCTGGTTTATGTCTTTTAATTAAGCAATCTTGCTAACCCAGATGAAGCTTTTAAAAATGGATTAATATCCTGTAAATCCTTGGGTTTTACGCATCTGATTGGCATGAATTGAAGCTTCCTAAGCCAGTCTTTGAAGAGGTAGACAAAAAGATTATTCTAATTAAGATTAATATATTATATATATCTTGTGTGTCTGCATCTATTTGTGTGTGAACGTTCGACATATATAGCAATGAAATCTAATAGAGAGTTGGATTATCTAAGAGATGACGAAAGCTGGCAGTCAACAACTGAGGATTTGCTAACACAGATAAAATTTGAACTACGAAATCAAGAAGCACACGTGAATGAGACTAATCTAAACAAAATTTATGGGAAAAGAAAATTCCCATGCTATCCACTTAATTCTATTTATTTTCTCTCTCCTCTCTCACCATTAATGTCACACTCTATTGATGATACTGTCTTAGTGCACCGACATTAGTATGGCTCCCACGCCGGCAGCCTGGGGATCTCTCTCCCTAGAAGAAAAAGACAGTCTAGTTGTGACCTTTCCCTCTTTAAGCCAAAATAGATTGAAACCTCCATCAATCCTCTGAGACGATCAAGCAATTAAAAACTGTATGGGAAGCATTATTACACTGGAAATCAAATGTCATTTCCCATCATAGAAATAGATTATACTATCGGCAATAGTCTTATATTAGAATATGATGAGATCTAAGATGTCTTAGGCCCTGTTTGATAACATTTCTGTTCCTGATTCGTTGTTTTTGCTTTGGAGTCACTTTATTGTTTTGCTCTGGAGTGAATTTTTTAAGAGCGAAATACTATTTGATAAAACTGTTCTAGATCTGATTCCAGAAGTTATTGAGAGTAGAATCTCATTTGATAAAAATGAATCTGGAATCAATTCTAGATCTAGTTGTGGTAAAGGTAGGTGGTGATGGTAGTGGTGGTAGTCGCGGTGATGGTGGTGGTGATGGTGATAGCGGCGGTGGGTGGTGGTGGTGGTGGCGATGGCGGTTAAACCTTCGTTTTGGCCCGACTTCCTTTTTTAGCTCTGTTTCTTTTGCTTTGGAGCAATGAGAGCTAGTTTTTTAGTTCCATTTGGGATCTCAGAGTCAAATGAAGTTTGGTTCACTCCCTGGGAGTTTGGAATCGTACTTGATTTACCAAATAGTATTCAGCTCTCAAATTGTTCTTAATGAAACAGAATCAATGGAATCCAGGAGTAGGAGTGTTAAGGCCTTGTTTGACTCTTCGTCTTTGGATTCCTTAATTTGTTTATGGAACAGATTTTTTACTCCTAGTTTTTTTTAGAGCAAAAACATATTTGATAACGAAGCTGTAGACTTATTGGGAGAACGGCTTCTTTGCAGGGGCTTCAGTTCCCATTCCTGTTTTGCTTATGGTTTGGGAAATATTGTAACTTCTATTGTAGAGAGTATTGCTTAGGGTTTGGGAAAGATTATAACTTTTGTTGCAGAGAGTATTGAGCTACAACCAAAGAGGGAAATATGTGGCTGGAAATCAAAATCGGATTTGAAAACTGGCCAACATTGGTGGACGTCAAACCATACCCTAATCTCAAACCATTCGATTAACCCTAGTGAAAAAACAAACACCAATAAAACCCCTAATCTCAAACCATTCGATTAACCCTAGTGAAAGAACAAACACCAATAAAACCCTAGTTCTGGTATGAAAGTTTGGAGATTGAAAAACAATGTTTTGTCAAAATTAAACCTTCACAAGAGGATGGTTTAAGAAGGAAAAAAAACCCCAAACCTACAACTTGTATATAGCATTTGCAGGTTTGAAGAATGAAGGAGAGAAATAGAAAATAGATGTGCGTGAGAGAGAGAGAGAGAGAGAGAGAGAGAGAGAGATTTGTACTAGTTGTAAGTTCTTCCCCTCGTAGCTACTTTGTTCATTCTTCTTTCACTAGGGAAGAAGAATTAAATCGTCAGGGACACCTCCAATTAAATGAGAGTTAATTTTGGCATGGAGTCAATTTTGGGCTTTGCTCCCAACTTTTTACTTCCTTTCAAGGTTTTTTTGGGTAGATATTTACTTCCTTAATGTTGCTTGGCTAGGTGAGAACATTTTTTTTTGAGCTCTCATATTCTGACTCTCGGAATTAATTTTCATGGGAGCTATAATCAGACCGAATTTATCAAACGTGATTTTGCTTCCATGGGACTCATTGGGAGTTGGAATCAATAGGATCCAAGATCCGAAGAGATATCAAATGGGCCTTTAATATATTAGTTGACTTCTCTATCTAATAACTTAAATTTTTGAATTAAATACTTCAACATAATATCAGACTCAATCTAGTCAATAGGACATTCATTAAATAGCTATGTAGATTCACCTAAAAGAGGGACCCTCGGTGTTCACATGTAAATGTTTGCTGGATATTTGAGAAGATATGGATGTATTTATGTGGAAACTGGAACAGTCATTTATTTTATATGTAGGTCCCCGATCAGCTCTATGTGGTATCTATTGGTTATATCTGACATTTTTTTTTTGGTAAAATAGTACATCTGACATGACCCATCACTGATCCGTCCAACAACCCGTGACTGCTGGGTTGGTGATAGAGGACAATTTCAGATTCAAGTACCTCCACTGATTCACATTAAATTAAAGAAGGTCCTAAACTGATATGATGACTTCCAGGTATTGCATGAGGTTGTTAAACCTCTTGGATCTCGACAGCAGGCAATGGAGATTCACTGAATCTCAATAAATGAAAGTTTTTTTTTTTTTGGGTTAATGCTGGGTATCCTGTGTTTGGATCTTATTAGTCCTGCGGCCTAAAGTCATTCTACAATTATTTGGGATGAGTTATTCTGAGAATGAATGAGAATTATTACTTTTGCATTCAAAACAAGAAAGAAAGAACAATTAGCACCCCGTATGAGTGACCTCAAGACAATGAGAAAAGTTGAATTTAGAATTTTTTGCTTCGTGATACATAAGTTCTTCGTCAACTAAACTGCCCTTGGGGATTAAAGCTTTTCTTTTGAATTCTCTTTTGAATAAGGCATATAAAATCCTTGAAAAGGTGATGCTGTAGCTGTTCTTGCACCTCTGGTTTACAAAATCAAAAGATTTCTTTAAGATTACAATAAGGCTTTTGAAAATAAAATAACTTAGATTTGAACGTAATACGATTAGTGAAATCTCAATAAAAAAGAGGGGAGGGAGAGAATGGCAATGGTCCTTCATTACTTTTCAATTTTTACTATTGAGTTTTGGGAACTATTGATTTCTTAATTAGTAGTGTTGATGGTTAAAGCTTGAAAGAAAAGGGAAGACAACAAGGAGTTATCCACCTCAGTAGCATACCCCATACAACTCAACAAGTTGCATTCTAACCTACGCATGGGAACATGGTTCAAGTAATCGATATTGAATAGGCTGGATCGATTGATTTGTAGCGGTTTTGAACTTAATCAATCTTCGATCTGATTTTGTTTTAATAGGGTTTTTCTTTGTGACACCGATCCGGTGTCCAATCTCATTGACATTCAGTAACGATGTCTGTCAGATCGGCACATACCAATAATGCCACATTGTTTTTGAGGCTACCATGATGGCCCAATGACGGTGCGCAAAAAGGAATCGGTGTCAATAGGCCATTATCACCGATTCGGTGTCAATAAGACAGACCCGTTTTAATATTATAGTAAACGTATCAGTCACATGTTAGTTTCCCACTGGATCTGAATCCCACCTAGGGAATAAGAAGTAAGATGTTCTACCGATTTCAATGAAATGCGGAGAGGCGAACTCCGCTGGTCTGACCTCGCGGATTGGTTTTGGACATGGCTTATACTGTGTCCAATACCTAGACTTAATTTGTCACACCCCAAATTCTGATCCAACCAGAATGGTGTGAGTGAACCGTCATTGAATCAACGGTTCACACCAGGATCTCGAATAGGCCGTGTCCACCCATACAAACCAATTACACATAACCACAATCAGAATATAAACATACAAATGGAAGACTTTAAATAGAATGAACCGAGTATCTATTGATAATTTAAATAAATATCCCATTATTCAAATTCAATCACATAAAATAAATATCTATTACATCTCTTAATAACAAACGAAAATAACTAGAATGAATAAATAAAACAAATTACAGGTACACGCAGAAAGGGCACTCGCATGAAGCGTCATGCTCGTCCTGTCCTGCCTGTACATCCAACACCGCAGCACCATACGCCGGAGCGTTCACATAATCGTCCACGATGTATCCTGCATCAACATCTAAAAACAATGTATATACAAAGGGTGAGCACACAACACGGCTAAATAAGACAATCGAACGGTTTCACAAGATTATGC